>KZ505698.1:868601-884771 GCA_002844005.1 Limosa lapponica baueri
AGGAAGGAAGGAAAGACCAGTCAAGGGAGAAAGGAGCACTCGGGAGAAACTGTTTTCTCTGAACTTTGTAGTTCTATCTGGAGAGCTGCCTCCTGATCAAGTCAGTAATAAAATGGGAATCCTTCCTGGCAGTGCTACTGAGTGCCTGAAAAAGGCAGTTTCCTTCTGCATGAGCCAGAGTACTGTCTCTGCTACCAGAACACACACCTGCCTCTGCTGGTGCAGAAATTCTTCCATCTCAGACTTGACTAATGTAATTTTCCGTTCCTAGGAATGAAATTTCATAAACCAAGAAGGTCATGGCTTGTTTGAAGCACAATAGCAGACCCTGCTTAGCAACATGCTACCCTGAACACGCCACCATGAGTTTCTTCTCTGACCACACTGATCACAGGGGAGATTTAGGGCCTCCCTCATGAGGTTTTGGTGTAGACATGTAAATCCATAATTGACTTTTTTTCCTAATTATTGTAGTTTTTGCTGCAATAAATGGGTTATAAAGTACCTAAGACTACTTTTAGTTCTTTGACGAAGTAGAGATTATAATCTCTAAGGGGTAAGAGGAGACTCAGGAGTGTCCAGAAGGACACAGGAAAATTCCCTGATGATGGAGGGGACATGTTGTGGGAAGAGGTGCTGCTTTACCTCAGAGCATTCTGCCTAGTGACAGGACATTCTTTTGAAGCTTGTGTCCTCTCTCTGGAATAATTTCTAATCCTTGTCTACCCCTCAGCTCAATATATTTCAGTGAAACACTATTAGCAAGGTGAGGGCTAGGAAGTGGATCTGGCCAGTGGGAGCTGGTGGATGTCTTACTGCTGAGTGGGTCTGGCCCAAGCATGAGCAGTCTAGGAGAGAAGATATGTGTGTGCAGCTCACCCCCTGAGAGAGCATGGCTGCAGGCCTCATCACTTTTGGAACAAAATAGTAAAGTTCCTCTATTTAATTTATGGGATGACTATTATGCAGGCCACACTGGAGAGTAGAATTAACCCAACGTAGCTGTAAAGGAGCCAATTCACGCACAAGACAGCATGACCACAGCAGGATGCAACTCTGAGGGATGAGCTTTGCTTCTCAGAGATGCATAACAGCCTGAAATACACTCCAGCCTTGCTTCTTTAAAAGCTGGATTGGGTATCCCTAAATTATTCTTCAGAAAGAACATCCTTTTCTTTCTTTTTTCTTTTTTTCTGAGCCTTACAGACTGAAAAAAACAAAGCCAAATAAATGAATCAAACCGTGTTCTCTAGACTAGGAAGACAGGAAATAGAAAGAGAGAGATTTATTAGTTTTAATTTTTAAATCTTGGGAGGTGCTCAAAACCTCTGCTGATGGGACCATATAAGTAGCTAGATAGAGACAGTAAATATCAGGAGAAGCAATGATAAATCTCGCTCATGTTTTTATTGGGACAAATCCTGAGTTTGTATAGCTGAATTACGTGCCAAAAAATTTCAAAGTTGAGTGTCTAGAAATAAGTACCTATATCCATGTGGGAATCAGTGAGAACTGTGAATTCTCAGTACCTCTGAAAATTGCTTTCACATAGATACAATTTATAGGACTACCTTCAGACACTGAGCTTTGAAAAATTTGGCCAGGATTCCTACCTATTTATTGTTTCCTGGGCCAAAAAGAGTGATGAAAGTAGCTGGCTTTTTATTATTATTTCCATATGCAACATATTTGTAAGAAAATTTATGCAAGGAATGTTACAGAAATTCCATGCTTTGTTTCCTTTGTGAAAGATACCTTCCTCATAAGAAACACATTATGCTTGGTCAAATATTTCTCTCTATGGGAGGATTAGATCCACAGAACTGTGGGGTTCTCATTTATCAGAAGCACTTAATTTATCACCTGGCTTTTATTAAAAAACAGAGAGAGATCTATTCTGTTTGGACAGCCACTGTACACTGGATTTAGGAGATTAAGGTTTACTCTAGAAAAGTGTTATTGTGAGATATGATATGAATAACATGACATCATTTCTGGCAATACTGTATCAGTGAAGGAAAGGAAAAAAACCCCAACATACAGACAGCTTTCTGATAAAGGGAAAGAGTTCTATACTCTTTTCAAAATTTACTGTGTTTTAAGACTCTGTATGTCATATACCAGTCTAGAAATAAGAACAGACAAAACAGCAATAAATTTTTCAGAGGGCATTATTTGAAAATATATTGAGGTTTCTAAGTGTGGGAGAAAGAGGAATTTAGGGTAGATTAATGAGGAGCCAGTGGGCTTGGATGTCTTTTATTACTTACCAGAAAGCTAAGGATTTCAAACTTTTACTTTAAATCTTTGCATGGACACAATACTTGAGATTTTTTTTAAAAAACAACCAATTATATGTCTTTTTTTTTTTTTACGAGATGCATGATTTTTTTTTAACTTTTATGACAAGATGCGAGAAGATATTTACTCAAAAATTAGTTCATTATAATCACTATATTCTCCCCTGAATCAGGACAAACTTTTATTAAACCATTTTGGTTATTATACATGACAAATTAATTTGCATGGAATAAATAAATATGAACTAAGTATAACAAAGTATATTTAGTTACAAAACATTCTGTTCTAGTTAAGAAAATTTTGGGTTATTTATTTTTGTTGTTGCTATACAATTTTTATAACACATTTTCCCTACTTTTAAAATAATTTATGATCACTGCAGAAACATGTGTCTAGATATTATCTGGTTAATCAATATTAAATTCTCCCTCCCCAGGTTTGGTGTATTAGATTAATTGGATTTAAGGTGTATGAGACAGTGTCATAAACAGTACTTTTACTGGGTGGTCTTAACAGAAGAAAAGGTGAATTCATACAAAGGGAAAAAGAAAGTATGTATATTTTCCTGTGCTTTTGGAATGGAGATATACAAGTAATAGTGTATCCTTAAAAGAACTGATAGGTGTTATTGGTTCTAACTCTGGTGCTAAGAGGTGCAATAGGCACACTGAGAGATATTCTCTGCCCCTAAGTTTTTAGGAGAAAGTTTAAATATGAGACTTAAGAGTTACAAACCCAAAGGCAGACTGGTTTTACCAATTTCTTAGTTTCAATGTCTTAATTACTAGATCACATCACATGTACTTTGTATCACGGCACTGTTCAGCTGTTCAGTTTCTATTGTCATAACATTTTTTCACTAGATTTAGATTTACGTGTCTTCCCTGTATCCTCTAAATAAGTCTTTCTTTACTATTTGCCATCCTTGAGTTTAACAGCAGCCATGCAGTGTGACTATAAAGTATAAGTACTCTTTACAAGAAAAAATTTGTAGATGTACCTCCATCTCTGCAGTTCAGTCGAGCTCTTTAGTTGTAACTGATTAATTATATCATTTCTGTATCAAGTTATTCTCCTACATCAAAATCATGTAAAAGGATTTTATATGTCCTATGATCTATTTATCATTGTATTCACCCTGTATTTTAACAATCTTTGACAACTTCCTTACATTCCTAGGATTCGTTTATATATTGCTTTGTCTTGTGTTAATATTTGCAATCCTTTCCATTCTGTCAATTAACTGCTAAGACATCTATCTAGACACAGTGTACTCAAGTATAATAAAGAAAAGAAAAATACTTCAAGATGCTAACAAATTATAACCATGCCCAGATATAAACCAGATGTATAAGTGATAAACACAGAGATACAGAATTGTCACCACCCTTCAAAATCACAATTTAAAATGTCTCCACCTTTGACCTGTGGTAATAAGCTTTCCAAGGGCATAACAGAGATGGAAATCTAGCCTTGTGTTTTCTTATTGAGTTTTTACAAGTTCTTCATTGTTTATTTCTTTCTTTTTTTCCCTTGTTGCTTCTTTAGTAGCAGCATCTCTCACACTATACCTAAAAACACTAATGAGAATGGGCAAAAAGAAGTGACTAATGGAGTTGTGATTGACTGTTAGCAGTGCTCAATGCAAACATGTGCTTCAGGTTATGAAATGGAGAAATGCTCTCACTACCACAGAGCCTTCACTCACTATTTCACAGCTGTGTTTAGTGCTGGAGAATATATGTGCTGATATAAACCAAGAGCAGTCATAGGCCAAATACATTTAATCCGTGCTATCTAGTAACAGCATAGTTCCTGAAGAGACTTCCAACTTCAGAAGACTGATTAATTTCTAAAGACAATTTTGTCACCTTTGATTTGATAGCAACGGAAGTACACTGACTTTCCTTTATCGATCCAAAGAAACATATATCATTTAGTAAAAGGGATATTTTTTTTCTTTTTAATCTTGATGAAACAGTTCTTATGAAACATGAAGTCAAGCAATATCATCTGGATTTCAGGGGTTTTTTTATAACTGTAAAATGAAAGCAGATTCTTTAAATCAAGATTGGTTGGTGTTTTGTTTAGTTTCCTTTCCCCTGGAAGATGCATTTTAGTATAATGGATAATGGTTTTCAACCTGTACCCTGTATGTCCCCGGTGTTCCAAGGAAAAATCTTAAGGGTTTAGAAAGACTGATTAAAGAGAGCAAAACCAAGAAGTACTTCATGGTACTTCTACTGTAGTCACTGGGGTCTGAGTCAAAACAAATGTCCAAGTTTTAGTTCAAGCAAGAATGTTAACCAGAAGCCTTGAAGTCTCTGCTGAGCAGGTTGGAGATTCAGTACCTTCCTTCTGACCTTTCAGGCTGTGAGACTTGGCTGTGCTTCACATGACCTTGGACCAAATTTCAAGCATAGCAGTTCATATTTCTGCAAGGAAATCATGAAATTGACTCATCTAATACAGGTTTTCTCAAAAGTGAGAAAACAATAAAAGTATTTTGGGTTTGTTTCTTTTTTTTATCAGAGCTTAGCAATGGGATCGTCTGGTTGTACTTTTGGATACATCTGTGACGGATTTGCATTAATATGAAGTATGGGAACAAAAAGAAAAAAAAAATTAAAACAAAAACCCCTACTGTAAGCTGAGGACAGTATGGTTAATATACATGTCATTCATCCAGTCAGTGGTATAAATAAATTCAGTAAAAGATAATTCTATGAAGGTGAAAAAAATGAGCACAATTTTACTTGGAAAAATTAGTCTTGGATCAACTGTTTGATGAACACGCTCAAAAGAGTCAAACTAAATCCCAAGTTCTGCTTTGAATATTGAAGAAAATGAGTGAATTCAAGTCTCAGCCTAGCAATGATTGAGTTTTATGTGCAATACAAGAAGACAATGACTACACAAAGGAAAAAAAAACAAACTGATAATTTTCAGGGAAAGTTCCTAAGTATTAGCTAAATGTGTTATTAGCCAGTCACATTTAAAGGAGGCAACTCCTTTAGGACATGAGGTAACTAAAAGCCGGAAGGGGTTCCCATCTCTGAATACTTGTATCGTGTAGGTCCATTTGCATTTAGGACTTAACTTCTCAAGAGGCAAAGTGAGGATTTCAGATGCATGACTCACCTTAACATTTCTTATTTAAATATCCCTTTGCTCAGCAGGCTGGCTATTGTACCCTGTTTTATTTACTAGCAGAGACATCACCACAGTGTCTGGTGCCTGTAAGTCTGGATGGAGTGGCAAATTTAAGCTGGAGCTCCTGTACTGAATCTAGATGTTGTCAGCATCAAGAGGCTGCCAACACAGGCATTGCATATCAAAGACAGGATTAACTGCAATTTAAAAAAAAAATCAGCAAAAACACTACAACTTTTAATCCTTTAAAGGATGGCTGTATCATTTCACCCAGTGCAGATGGCACATATCTATTGTTCAGAGGATACTATGTAAACTGCCAAAGTCCCTGTAACACCAGGGATAGTTAAATGTGTAAACAGAAATAATTCTATATTTAAACATTATAGTTCTTCTGGTTGTTAAACTATCATTAGAACAGGATGGAAGCTGGTTTACAAGCTCCACTGTTGTATTTCTACACTGTGGGTGGTAGAAGCCAAGGCATTTTAAGACAATAAAATTTCTTTTTCAAATATACTGTAGATGACTGTTTATACATAGCAAGATTTGCCTCTCACCTCCTGAACCTTCAGGATAGACCATGGATGAAATGAATATATTGTTTTTAGTTGTTGTAGCAGCCTGGAAAGTCAGGACTTGAATCTGCTGACATGGCTGTGATTATTCACTAGTTCTTCCCCTCTTTTGGAGAATTAGCCCTTTTTTCTTCATGACTACACAAGAAATGCTGTAAGATGTCTTCTTTAATGCTACAAAGTGAGAAAATGAAGAGCTGGAGGCCTGCATGGGCCTACAGGTGTTCTTCTGTTTAAAAATAATATCAGCTATTGAGAAAACAATTTTTTGCTATATAAAAGAAGTTAGAAATCTACTGAAAATAGTGTGATGACAGTATTCAGCATGTTTCTGTGGTCCCCAAATGAATGTGATATTTACCACATAATTTACACTTTAATTGAAAGCAAAATTGATCAATATATACTGACAAAATCTAGTCTAATACTAGTAAGTAAGATTTTAAGTCTAAAATCCAGCAAAATTTCAACAGTCATGTATCAATGCTTGGATAGTAGACTTTGAAGGCCCTTGAAGAACTGGAGTCCCAAATCCACAGAAGGATTAAAGCATCTTATTGTCATTTAAAAGAGTTGTTTTTTAATAGGAATCAAAAAAGCACCCTTGTGGATTTGGGCCAAACTGCCTTCACACTTATCTGCAGCAGCTGAATCTCAGATTCACAGAGGTGTGCCACCTTGCTGTGCAATTCTTGCAGAGTTGTCTTTTGAAGACTATTCAGGAAAAGAGAAACATCAACAGAGATCCAAGTCTGATGTGCTCACAGCAGCACAATGCATGTGTCTTGATTCCTTCCCCCTTTGTCCTGTATCCTATCAGGAGACAGGAAATAGGAGTAGAGAAATTTCTCTTGAGGGAAAGGAATTGCCAATGAGTTTTGAAAGTGCAGGCCAGGATGTTTATTTTAAAATATGTTATCAACCCGCCACTTTACTCTGTAATTGCCTAGAGTTTAGTGTCCTTATCCAGCACAGAGACAACGAATTGATGCCCTCCTGACCAAATCCTCGGAAAATGTGTTGACGTTTAAGGGTTGTTCTGAATGGGGACATTCTGCTGTACTGGGTGGAGCACACTGCAGGAAGGACTACGGGATTTGTGATGTCAGAAGAACAGCTAAGAGGTCACTGACATGGGAAAAAGCAGTCCTGGACACCTGCCTCTGCTCACAGATTTATCTTTGCTCTTTTCCTTTCCCCCCTTCTCTCCAATAACCATGTAAAGTAAGATAATAGCAATAATTAATTATGAAGCATTTGGGGAGATTTCAGTATTTCTGGGTCTAGTTGCTGGATCCAATGGAGAAACATGGAAATTCTCTTTTTTTGGAGATATTTATTAATGAAAAACAAGGAATAAATTTTTATTTTAAGGAATGTTTTGGGAAAACACATAATAGAACATGTATTTTTATTATAGGCATAATTCTGCTTCCCTGACATGAACAGTGTTATTCAAACAGGGCACTGTTTAAAATAACATTTACAGTACATTTCAATTCCTTTCAGTGCTTCTTTATTTTTGATGGCTTTAAATATACAACTGGCATAATTCTAATTTAGACTCTAGCCTAGCAAATTCAATACTTAGCAGGTTTCTGTGATCTATTCAAGTCTACTTATAAAAGGAAAATATCCATTCCTCTGGCATATGTAAAGTAACATAAATACCACCATTAAAAAAAAAAAAAAAAAGAAAGAGCCAGGATTTGAATGAAGTACATCAGCTCCTTTCCTAATACATATCCTGGAAGACACACATAATCACTGAATAAAAGCACATTGTTGTTCATACAAATAGTCCATATCTATTTTTGGTGAAGTCTTTTGATAATATCTTTTTTTTTCTGAAAAATCAACACATTTCTTACATGAATTAGGAAATCAGGGCAGGGCAAGTTTGCTTACTGCAGTGAAATATGAATTCAAGAATCTGTGAATTGATGTATACAATTAAACGAAACTTTTTATCTGTTTTCAGCTTTGTCATGTATTTTCAGTTGCATCAAATTTATGTTCATTTGTCAACAATTCATTATTGCAACTTGTATTTATTGAATTCATTATCTCATAAAGTTCAGCACATGTAAGATCAGATTGCTCTCATTTTAAGACTGCATTGTTAAAGTTTTTAAACACATTTGAAAGAAAACTAAATCATATTAAATCATTGAAAGACCCTCTTTATCATTCCCATCTTAGCTTCCTAAACCAATTTATAAATTACATCTACTCAGTCTTCATCTAACGTACAACATCAGCTTTTAGTTGCTGAAAACACTACCAGCAAGTTTTCAGTTACTGGATGTGGAGATGTCTATTTAGATATGGGAAAGTCCTTAAGATTTTTACTCATTTGAAACTGATTTTGGTTTGTGATTTTTTTATTTGATTGGTTGTGGGTTAGGGTTTTCTTTTTTGGGGGGAAGGGGTCTTCTGAATGCTTATATAAGAATGAAGAATATGAATGAAAATGTGATTATCAAATGTTGACCTATCAGCCTATCTGATCGATCTTGGCATAATTTGTTTATTATGCGGCATACAAACTGGTCAATTAACTGGAAAAAACCATTTATTTCTACTCTGCCATTAATTTGTGCTAAATTCAGCACATCCCAAACCTAACACCAACATTATTGGATACAAATTAGGCAAGGCTATAAAGATCATTTTAAAGGTCATGTAAATACATTTGATTGTAGGTTATTTGGTTTTGTTTCTTTGAATCCAAGGTGGTCACTCAAAGTTTAGGCTAGATACAAAGGCTGAGGTACCAGGCTGCTGTTTTTCTGGCACACAAAGAAACTAAACCAATAATACTTATGAGTCATTCAGGGTTAACAGGACGAAGGTACATTTTGCAAATTCAGATTTGTCTGAAGTGAATTGGTAGCTGAACAGGCTTCTTGGTTTGAAGTTTCTGAAGTTCTCCTAGGCTTCATTTTAAATGACTAAAATCAGTTTTCAATACAGGCAATGATCATCACGCATCTGGTTGGAGTATCTTTGCCAGTCTGGCAGAGTGTATCTGGTGTCCATGCCCAGGCATTGGCAGTGAGGGGTTGCAGGGTGGTCTCCCTGAGGAGAGTCCAGGGCTGCCCCATGCTAGAAACAGCCGTTTCCAGCCATTTCCAATGGACTCACCAGGGCATAGCTCAGCCCATCAGCCAAGTGAGTGGCACCTCTGTGAAAACATGTTTAGGAAAGGGTAAAAAATGCCACACCGGCAGAGGAGGTAGCGAAAAGAGCGAGAAACAGAAGAGGGAACACCAAGGTCACAGGAGGTGGAGGAGGAGGTGCTCCATGGCACTGGTGCAGGTGTCTATCATGGCCCATGGAAGACCCCACACCACAGAAGCTGATGTTTCCTGAAGGGACTGCAGCCCATGGATAAGCAGAAGAAAAGTGTGAAGAGGAAGGAGAGGCAGAGAGAAACCATTGTGTACTGACCATAATCCCCTATTCCCCATTACCCGGTGCTGTTTGGAGGAGGGTAGTAGAGATGGGAATGAAGCAGTGAAGTTGAACCTCATCTTTTTCTCAACCCATGGGCTTTCTCTTCCCTGTTCTTCTTATTTTCTCCCTCCTTCTGCTGAGGGGGGAAAGTGAGTGAGTAGTCGGGTCGAAGTTTGGCTGTTAGCCAAGGATAACCCACCACATACAGAAACAGAGATGACTCGCTTACATGCATAGTCAGCATTTGAGAGATGAAAAAGGCAGTCTGACAACATAAAGATGCTGTGGACTTGGAGGGACTGTGACAAGATTAATATCGATAAGAGTGGAAGAACTCAGATTGAAAAAAAGGCTTTGCTCCTACAAGCACACATTTACCTAAGATTTCAGTGCTTATCACCAGAACACAAATTTATCAAAGTTTGAAATGCACTAGTAAATAGAGCTTCAGAGACTTCAATCCTATTCCTAGCTGTGCCAGGCAGCTGCTTTAGCAACCTGGGAAAAACACTTGACTCTTCTTTCAAACAGAGTTTGCTAACAGTAGTCAGACAGCTTTAGACCAATGCTTAAAATTGCTTAAAAAACAAGTCAAGGTTACATACATGGAAGTGTAGCAAAGTTGTAAGTTAAATACAGGTTGTTATGCCTCTGCTTCCCCTGTAAGACTTTGTCTGTTTAGTCTATTTAGCTTATATGCCCAAGAGGAGGAGTTGTCTGTATATAGTGTTTAGAACAATGATATTTAATCCAACTGTATTACCATGCATAGTTTTAACTATAGGAATGGTCTCAGAGAGGCCATTTGCAAATCCATTTGCAGAATGCTAAGCATGAACACAAACGTTTATGGGACTTAAGCCTCCAAATGCCCGAAAAGGCAATGTAAAATGAGCAAAATGAGGAATGGCTGTACTGAGGTTCGCTGGGAGTTGGTTCTGTGTTAAAGCAAGGATAAAAACAGTTTTCATAATGAAAGAAAAAAATAGGTCTATTTTGAATTGCTAATGATATGAATGCGTATTAAGTCAGAGTTTCATGGTTCTACAGAATCATATGAAGGTTCTTGAATGTGTTTGCTTTTCATGGTACTCAAGCACATGACAAGCGGCTGTTGAGCACCATTTTCAATATGCAGTTTAAGGTAAAATCCCATTAGGGTCTAAACACAAGGCTTTTCGATTAACACACAGGTTAAAGCATCTTTGAAAATGGAGTTTGCACAGGGTTTATCACCGGTTTTTACTTTCCTTTCGCATAAGGTCACTGATTAGTCATAGAAACTTAGCTCAATGTAATTTTCTATTTGCTTATGTTTAACTCAGCTGTTATACTCAAAAAGCTTTGTTGCTGAAACAAAGGTGATTCTGAAGCACAGCATTTACAGTAAAGTTGTTCTGTCTGATTACTGACAGTTGGCTATACATCGATGTATAACAGGAATCATCCATTTTAGCAAAGTGTTCCTTATAATTCCGGGGAGATAAGCTTCCATTTAAGTCAGAATTATGGTCTTGTGCATTTTCTCATTTCCTTGAATAAAATTCCTTGATAAGCCTTTATCAGGAGAGGTGTTGCTGATTTTGCTGTGAGCTGGGCAGAAGGCAATGCAGACCATGAGTGATTAGATGGGGGGGCGAGAAGTGTGGCACTGCTGGTAACACGGCGCTTGCTTGTAGAGATTGTTCGGTGTATGTCAGAGGTGAATACAAATGCTGTGCTGAGAAATATAAACCAGATTTCCTTTTGCTGGCCTAAGGATAGGAAGTGGAGAGAAGAAGAGAGATGGGGAATACTGTGAATTGAGGCTGAAGTATTATTCCACAATAAGACTACTATATGAGCTAGTATAAGTTCCCTGAGGCTGAAATTCACTCTTCTGTACTGGGATAACACATGACTGGCGTTGAATTTAAAATCTCTTTTGAAGACTTTAGGGCAGCTACAGCTCTGTTCATATAATCCACTGGCTAGTAACCCTTGCTTCCCTCTCTGTGCCTGATTTACAGTGCTGAATCCCCATGTGTTTGATGGCCACCAGTCAAGGTAGCAAGTTCAGCACATTAAGAACTAGAAAAAAGTATGTTCTGTAGCTTGAGCCGTATGCTGAATCTTTATTTGTTGAGATGTTACAAACCTATATCCTTTGTGTATCATGAAGTGGGGCTGGTGCAGAGCTTGCTTTCTCACTAAACCATATCAGCATTTTCAAAACCTGAAAAATTAATGGAAAAAGCATAACTGGAAAACATAGTAATACAAAAGGAGAGCAAGAGTAAAAAGTGACAGAAACTTTTTAGCATTCATTAATGTAATGCATTACACTCTGTCTCTTGCAGTAGAAAATACCCACTAGAACCAGTTGTGTGGGCTCAGTGTGACAGACAGAAGAATTTGGTCAAATATTTATTTTTGTGCCTATTTTTTCATTTCAGTGAGCCATTAGAAACATATTTTCCCTTTTAAAGAAAAGATAATTTTAAAAGACTGCTTTAATAGTGAACTTTATGTATATTTTCCCAGCATTGCTGTGTTAAAACAAATTGTACAGTAAAGACAGCTTCTGTGGCCACATCTTGAGTAAACATAGCAATTTTATTCAGTGTTTATAACACCTCCATGGGCTTGATTCTGAAAGCACAAGTGATAATTCTTAATAGCACTGTAGATTTCAATAAGGAGATATTAATGAGCCTGAATAAGAAGAACTAAAAACTACATTCTTAATTTTATTTGCAATATAAGAAGATGCTGTATGATCTAAACTATAACACAGATCTTTAAATTAGCAATAAAAATATGCCAGACTTGGTTTTCCTTCCACTGCTTCCCTAGCAGTTATAATTCATGACCTGTTCTCCCTGTGGAAGGCTAATGGAAGTTTTAAATTCCTTTAACACCAAACCTGCAATTTGAGGAATAAGTGCTAGTGGGTGGAACGATTCTTAATGCTTCCTTCCTCCTCCCAAGGTGTTAACATACCTCTATCTAGATGGTCACCTAATGTCTTTATTTCTTGGTTTTCTTGTTTTATCTCTTCCTCAGTCATGTAGCCTGCTATCTACTTGGCATTTCCCTTGAATTTACTACGTAATTGAAGGGAAGGTCTCCTGCTTTATAGCTCCTGTCTGCCCTCCCCTTCTTTTTTTCACAGACAGCTCAATTCCAGAATGCAGGTGTGTGGTTTTTATTTGCCTTATCTCCATTTTCACAGTAAGATTAATGAGAAAGCCACTTAGTGTGGTTTTCGAGGTAGGAAAGTAGTTACTAAAAGGGAATGACAAATATTTTCAATTCGTTGCCTTATTATTTAATGTCACAATACCATTCAACTGCGTCAGTTGATATCAAGACATTATTGTTCTAGAAGATGGATGTGTGCTTCAGTGATGTGAAAGTACCTTTTGTCAGAGTGAATCATCTCTGTTTTAAACTAAATTGTACAAGGCCTTTCTACTCTAATACAAATGAAGGTGCTGTTTTAAGAACAATGTCTACTGATTTGTAGTACTGTTTTATTTCTCATCCCCTGAGACTTTTTTTCTGTACATATACTCTATTGTTCTGATTTATGTTTTAGTGATTTCTTATGTACTGTTATTAAAAAAAAGCAAAAAAATGGTTGCATAAACAACACCAAATCAAGACAGTTCTCCCCTGAAGAGGCTAAAGATGTTATAAGATCATGTTCTCTTTGCTTTGTTTTTTTCCAGGCTCTGTTTTAGGCTCATCTCCCTTCTCACCCCGTTCCCCTCTCCCCCTGGTCTATTTTTTTTATAATGTAGTGATTAATTATCCAGTAGAGGTATCCAGCTAGTACATCCAGACAACTAAACCTGTAAACCTGCAGAGCACCCTTATGGTAAAAGGAAAGTAGATTCATCCATCAGAGGCAGAACCAGCCTAAAGGAAGCTGGGTATGTCGTTCCCTACAGAAGTGATCTAACCTTGTCTTGCTAAAAAGGGATACAACTATCATTATCTTTTTCTCCATGTCTGATTGTGAGAGAAATGAAGTTGCTGCTGTACTTTTCTTTGAGCTCAGTATTGTTGATGCAGAGTGGATTTACTTTATGCACAGTTATTTTTTTGAAGAGTTTGGAAAATACATTTGTAAGGTCAAGTATCTGAGCAGTTACACAGAATTTTCAGTTCCACTGCAATGCTTTTGGGTAATTTAAGTTGTTTTGGGGAAGGAGAGAAGTTTTTTTCTTAAATGATTTAAATATAATATTTTCCCAAGACATTTTACCCTTTTGAAGGCATAAGCTGTGTCCACTCTTCTCAGTAGTCTGGTGATCACTTAAATGACCACATGAAACTTCTTACTGCTGACATTCAGCTTATGAGTATCCCCAGCTTAATGTAGTTCCCATAACTTCTACTTCTCCCAGTGCCACTGGGAGTTTTCTGTGACCAAATTCTGAAATGTTTCTGCATGTGTGACAGTGTTTCAGAAAACTAATTTAATATCACCACCACCACTTGTTCTAGAGTACAATTTTTATTTCTTAAAATTTAAATTTATAAATGAGTGTGCTGCTACTGTGGAATGCTGTAGAATTTCTAGTACACTAGAATCTCCATAAATGAAGTTAAACTTAGTGTTTAACATCTTGTTCATAGCTGCCTACTCATTTGTCTCATTTTTTATTTGTACTTTGACTCATAATTTATCCAGAATACTTGTAATACTAACCCCATATACTTAGATGCTATAGGAGGAATGATTTCAGAAGCAGATGGCTTGGGACTACTAAAAGAACGTAAAGAACCCAAATTTACCATGTTTTTATTTCATATTATCTGAAAAATCTGTGTGCTTTAAATTGGATATCAAAGTTCCCAGAGTTTTCTGAGGAAATTTACAAATTTGCTCTGATTCTATTTTGTATTAAAAACCTCTAAATTATGCGCTTGTATTACTTGGGATATTTTAATTCTATTTCCTTTAACTACCTTCTTTTATATAGTAATTGGAACTTTTAAAGGTTAACAATAGTAGACACTAAAAACTGTTTTAGAGATTAAAATATCAATTAGAGATGGATATGTAATAATTGGAAACAGCTTCTCAGGTGGTGAATGAATCCTGTTTCTCCTTTGCATCCCTTAAGGATTTGCTGGCAAACTTATCTCTGACTAATGTAGCCTTTTTTTAATGGGTATTTTATGGCCTAGGCAAACCATCATGGTAATTAACTTACAATTTAAGGCTGAAAGAAGTATATTGTTTTTGTGAGGAGCCCAGGAACCAAAATAATTGGATTAAAAACAAGATGGTTTTCAAACACTGAGTTATGCTAAATACTCTGCTGTGAGAATGATATAGGACTCATTCTAACTACCCAGAGAGAATTAAAACTGAGAACCTTACTCTCTGTGATGTTGATTATTTGGAGCTGGGGAATCCAGTTGAAAGGATATAGCTGCAATTTAATGCGATTAGCCTGCCATATCAAGTCATTGGATAATTGTAGACCTTGCAAGACACTGCTCTTATGGTGTTGATATGCACTGGCCTCTGGGAGCACTGATTGAAGAGGAATGATGAGAGTAAAATAGATTCAGATAAAATTAGAGACAACTGGGGCAAATAGATACGGATTTTCTCATTTTAACACAAAAGAAACCTAGCTTAGGTGAAATGGAATCTGGCTGTAATATGCTGAAAAGCTACTTATCACAACTCCCTCTGGTATGTGCAACAAACATATGGAACAAGGTTGAGGCTTAACTGGTCTACTCAAGTTCAAATGACAGATTCATTATTTTCTGCATTAAAGAAAGAGAATGTCAAGATCAAAAGCTCAGTTCTGATTAGCTGGCAAATGTGCAGTATTGTAGTACAGAGGATGCATTCATGTATAACTCCTTTGCCGTATTTGGAAATCAATTTGTTTCATTCCTGTTGAGGAAGTACTATAGTATCATTTCACAAGAATGAAAGGCCTCAGTTAATTGCCGGTCATATGATTCTGAACTCTTGTTCATCACCCATACCTCCCACAAAGCATATGTCGACTCCACTGCTGTAATTCTGTTTTATTCAGAGATTACACCAATTTTGATTCAGAGATACTAGCTCCATGCATAACATTTATCTAGGGACGGAACAATCCAAAGTTCATCAAAATAGATGGTTACTTTGATAGTGTCAATGAAAGCCATTGATATTGCTACATATGCAGAGCTCAAGTTGAGTGAATGGAAGTTGTGTTTTTGAAGTAAAAGCAAATTAAATTTGGGTTGTTACTTATAACTGAAACTTTAGTTATTTATGCAACACTATAAAAAGCAATATTGAGTACCTCTACAGTCCAAGGGATTTAACTTGACTAAGTGTTATTAAGGATCTACGTCCAAGTCATTAACGTTTTTTATTTATGTCACACATTATGAATCACCCACAGTCAATTAATGACAACAGAATCACAGAATCACAGAATCATCTAGGTTGAAAGGGACATTTAAGATCATCTAGTCCAACCATCAACCTAACTCTGACAAAAAACAAAACAAAACAAAACAAAAAACACCCCAATACTAAACCATATTCCTGAGCACCATGTCAACTCATCTTTTGAATATCTCCAGGGATGGTGCCTCAACCACTTCCCTGGGCAGCCCATTCCAATGCTTGATAACCCTTTCAGTGAAGAAATTTTTCCTAATATCC
>KZ505698.1:885757-897546 GCA_002844005.1 Limosa lapponica baueri
ATCATTGAGTCCAACCATGTACAAACATAATAAACTGTCATAGTAAATGTTAAAGTGTAAATAAAAGCCACCTGTGCTAACACTTGTTTAGTTCAAACTAGTAGTGATCAGAAGTTTCATTTTATTATTCCATCTTAGAAAAAAAGTCAAGATTTTATTCCTATTTGCATTTATATGTGATGCCTCCCGTCATCTGCACTACAGTAAAGGTTATATTAGTTGGCAATGACATGTATTGTATTAAATGTTCTAAAGTGAAAATATTCCTCCTAAGGTGGAGACTTTGTATGCAAGGACTGTAGGAAATTCATACTCTAACTTGATGTTAATAATCTAGAGTGCAGAAAGGGTAAATGGGAAATTCAGCCTATATCCTTGTAACAAGAAGTTGCAGATGACTGTATAGCAAGACAGCATTTTGTATGTTTTATTCTTTATAGCTATGAACACATAAAAATTCTCATTCACCCAAACATTTCTAGATAATAATTAATAAATAAATAAATAAATAAATTAAGTTGTTATGTCTGGAACTGGAACTTTCTAAAAGTTGCCCACACTAGATAGTGGTCATGTATTTCTGTCAGAGGAGATATTGATAGGCTGTACAAACCCAGGAGATACTTCATCTGCAGTTCACTGTCTTGTCAGAAGCAGTCTCAGGTAAAATAATCAAAACTTAGTCCTATGAACAATACCCTAAATTGCTGATAACCACATAGTGGGAGACTAAAAAGGGAAGGGTCATTCAATAGTTTCCGTATTTCCTATGAACTTTCTGTCCTTCTTTGATGGACATAGGATGACTCTTTAGTCACTGATTAGAACTCTTAATTGGTTTTAACCTCTTCAACTTTTTTAATTCATAGTAATCTTTTTTGGGGTTATCTGTCTACCCAGCATGTTTTTCAGTTTTTATTGGATCCTCAATGCCAGGTTTGAATTCTTTGCTTTTTTAAAAAAAAAATCTGCATGGATTTTCTCAGTCTGTTCAGAAATTCTTATTGTACACAAGTTCTTGAAAACTACCCCAACCCATTCAAATTCTTGAGAGTGACTATAAACATAAGGCTTATGAATAGATTCATAATAAAATCTGGAGAATAGAGAAAATATTTTATTTTATATTGAGCCTGTTCAGAATTTATTCCAAGGAAATTCTATTTCTCCAAAAGGCATTCATGAGAATTTACTTAGAACTAGAAAAATCAGTATTCGTACACTGGGATTTCATTTTGTAAATAATTTGTCTCACTCTATACTATTTTGTGTATTTAATTTTTTTAAATTTTTGGACATTGTTCTACCGATGTAGAACAGACTGGTAGTTTTACTTTGGCTTCAATTGTTTTTTTATGATATCACTTTTACACTTGAAAATATTCATCTCAAGACTCTGAAGCTGTCTCTATATCAACGTATTAAATGGGAAGAGATCATTTTCTAGTCCTGAGTCCAGACTGCATGAAATGTCTTTCATCCATGCTACTAAAATATCTCATTATCTTAAGGTACTTTACTGTAAATTACCAACAAGAAATAACACATTACTTCGTTATCTTCTGATCTATGCCCAGGTAATATTTGGGACAGTGTTAATTGATCCATGTCAAAAGTTTTGAAAATATAACAGTATGAATAATTAAGCTTCTCAGTGCTTGGAAATGTTTCTTCATACCATTCAATTTTGCAATATAGTTTTAGCCTTAGAGTGAATAAGTGTACTGCATTTCAGGGGTCTGCAAAAGGTGATTAGGAAAAAAAATGTTTAAATGCTGTAGAGTAGTCTACGTACATGAAACTCCTAAGAAAAAAGAGCTTACACTTACCTTCGAAAGAAGCTCATGGGTTCACATATCAGAAAATTTGTAAACTTGCATATTAGGTTAATTATCTGGAGTTTTTCCAAATCTCAGATTCCTTCATTTTTTATGAACTGTATCTGAACTATATATAGCACTTTCATTCCATTTAGAATCAATTGCTTGGCTATGGATCTGTAGGAAATCTTGTGGTTCTTACATATTTTTCAAACTTTTTCTTTGATTTTCCTCCAAAAGTTTGGAGTACCATCCTCATTTTTGGATATAAAACCTCAAAGCTAAAGTTGGTCAAATCTGAAGGTTTTCTTCTGTGTTTGCCTCAGATGTATGATTCTCAAATTATTTTATTGCAGATTGGAAATCAAATCTGTTTTTTTTGAAACTATATCCTACCACAGAACAGGATGTTTAGATTTCATACTGTTTTAAATATTTTCTGCTTTATGGAAAAAACAGGGACATGAATTTTGCATGCTGTGTGTTTAGAGATCAAAATCATATTTTTGTAGATGCTGTTCCAAAGCCCAGATATGAGCACTTAAAAGGAACTTAACAAATAAACTTTTTGCAATTCCTTTACAAAATATGAATTTTATGATTAAATTTTATGATTAAAATTTTAACCAGTGTTTTTGTGACACATACAGACATCTATAAAATATCTGGCATTAAATTATTCCCTGTTTGAAGTCTAATACAAAATTCCTCAGTAAGACTGAGTTTTACTCTATATTTTACCAGACTTCAAAAAGTTACCTTATTACTTTAAAATAAGTTCATAAAATTGTTTGTGTTATTCTGCTTCTCTTCACTATTGCTGTGAGGGAAGAGGTAAGGGGAGCTCTGTTTACATACAATTGTACACAGAAGAACATTAACAGGGAAGGTTACTGAGATTAAATAAAAAAAAATAGTCTAGAATAGTTAATATCTTAGTTAATAAAATTGTTATTCAGATGCAACAAATATCTAAACTGTTTTTTTAAATAGAAGTTTATTATATACAACTGATAATGTTCACAAATTTTTGTCTTCAGTTCTGCATTTCTTTCAGAAGATAACACTAAATTAATATGCAAAAAGGTTTGTAAGATGTAAGCGTGTTTTCCTATGAAAAGGCAAAGAAGAATAAACCTGGTGTTTATTATGAGCTCTTCTAAAACAATTAAAATTTATTTTCTAACTCCAAAATCATGTCTTAATTCTGACTTTACAAAGCTGAATTGTTGTTCATCATTTATTGTTATTGCTTTTTTATGTTTTGCAGTAAACTGGCATTGCCAGTAACTTAAATTCAGAACAGATACAAATAAAGTCTCTCATGCCAGCACATACTAAATCTAAATATATTGTAAATATAAATAGTACTTAATAAGAAAGTAAGTTGTGTTTCAATTTCACATTATGTTCATGGCTGAAAGATATCTTGCTAATGATAGAAAAGTTGCTGTACGTATTCTCACATGCCCACTTTAGCTCAGTGACTTTGGATATCCTTGGAGAGGACCCTGAGGAACCAAGACTCTCATAAACTCTGAGAAACCTCTCCAAACAGAATAGAAAGTAAACTAAAGTCTCCCAAGGTCAGCAAGAATGACATGGACACATTCAAAATTATTAGTAATCTTCTAACATATTTTAGAATATTTCATCAAAATTAACTGCAGGATAAAGTTAAAAGATAAGTGTACTTACTGAATCCTTAATGCCATGGTTCACAGTAAAGTAGGTAGTGACGTCAAAGACCTTTGCATTCTCCCTGGTCTTTAATGGATTTCTTCCATAAAGGTCTATTCTTCCAGTAGATCTCTGATGAAGTACCACAATCAGATGCACAGAATAATGATTCCCGTGTCTGGTATTCAGAATGCAGCATGAATATGGTGACTGTTTGTTTTTTTACTTTCATGTTCTGTTGCAGTTGTAATATATGTATTATCTTAATTGTCCTAAAACTTACACATTTTTGCTGTTGATTTTTAATTTTTCATTATCAGAACACCAACACTGATATGATTCAGTAGCTTGATGAAGGTCAGTATCATCTGCCTCTGCAGTCTAGGCTATAGGGTTAATTGCTTGTACAATGACAGTGATGATATTTCCTTTCCTCTTATTCCTTTATCCCACCTAACTGCTGAATATATTTGGTCTGGAAGTCATGCATTAAATTTGACTTCTCAAGCTTGATGGATCTGGAAGAATAATAATCCAAAGGGAATTTTTGTGCATTGCATATCATAAATATCTTGAGAAAGAGGAGAAATGTGTAAAATTTGGAGCAAACATGAGTTACGGCACAATTGTCTTCATAAAATCAAGTCCTCTCGAGTATATTTTCTTATATTATTTCAGTGTGAAAGCAACACTACCCACACCTAATCTGAAATGCATGTTGTTGTGTTTCAGTTTTATTGCTACTTTAACCCACAAGCAGGGAAAAAGAAATTTCGTAAGGGTCAAGAAATGAGAAAAGTACCTTCAAATTGAAATGAATAGCCTATATCTATACCAAAACTTAGATGTATTATTCAAATAGATATAGTTGTTTTCAGCATAACTGTAATCTAGCTGTAACTTTTTGGTACCTGCTGTAAAAATGCAGCTTTCAATGTGGACTGAACTAAATCATAAATCTACTCTATGAATTTACTTTTGTGCTGAGTCCTATACTGCTGAATGAGATATTTTACCTCAATTTCCTAGATTAAAGCTGTCTCAGATGTGCTAGATGCACTGATTATATACTCCTCAGATTCATTATTAGAATCCTCCTTCCCAACTGGATTACGTACAAGAAAATATAGAAGAAAAAGAATCAGATTCTGTTCTACTCTCTTTCCACAAGAAAAAGGTCACATCTATTAATGCTTGTGATATTTTATCGTACTATTTAGGAACAGCAAATATATTTGTCTTGTTTTAACTAAAATTTCCTTCACTATAGGTAGCATGATGTGCGGTAAGAATATGGATTCTGTCTGAATATTGCTGTCTGGGTTGGCTCCATTATATTGATGTGAAAAATTGCAAGGTAGATACGCAAAGAATTTAGATAAATATTTGACATAGCTTCCACTACTGAAGCATGCAGTGGTCACCTAAAGATGTAACATTCGTGGAATTGGTGTAATTTTGGCAAAGTTTTATTCCCTCATATCTCATGAATGTCACCTCTCCTTTTAGTCAGCCATTTCTCCATCCATCGTCCTTATAAAGGGAAATAAAAGACAAAAAATTAAAAAATGTGATCAAGTGTAAAAAGAGAATGTCAGTCCCCTGCATCCTGTCATGTCTTAAAGCACACATGTAAGCAGACAAATATGAGTCATAATTGATATTTTTTATCCATAGAATAAAGATAATAGGATAATGATTGTTATTTCCATTTTGAATAAGGATTCCCTAACCTTACAGGACAGTGAAAGAGCCACTGTGACTATCCAATCCTTCTTTCTTTTCAGTATTCAGTAACCATTTCTCCTGCTCTGGTTTTTCTTTCTTTAAAAAATAAAAGCCTTTCAAAGATAGCCTCTAAACTCATTCTTTCCTTTTGTTCCATTTATTTGCCCTGTTGTCAACATCATTCTATTAATTAACTGGTTTTAGATCTCTAAACTTAAGCACTGAGAAAGAGAATTGTCTATAGAGAACTTAGGAGGCAGTTCACTGAAACAAAAGCTTGAAGTTGTTTTCAGTAGTGAATTTCACACTGGACTATTCAACTAAACTGGAGGAGATTTAAAGTACATTTTTGTTATCCCTTGTTTAAGTTGTGTTACTTAGATATAGTGCAATGTCTCAGTTTAGCAGCTGTTGTTTACACCTGAAGCTATTGTAAAAATCTAGGGTCTCATCAGTTTGGGTGGGTTTTTTTCCCATCATTTTCTTGTTTTTTTCTTGTGACAAATGAGGCCTTTATAAATTAACTCAGCTGGTGCACATTTGACCCCAATTTTTGAATGTATTCCCTGGGTCAAGTACTTTTGTGTGTGAGAATAGAGTCATTCTTCCCACCCTGAGGCAACCAGAGTACTCATGCATTTAATTTACCATCAACACGTTTTTAGACATAAATAATTTTCTACAAGTTTCATCTAAACAAACAAATCTAATTCTAAAAAAATTTTAAAGGCAATAAAGTTTATTTTCTAGCCTCTGCTTACCCATATTCAACTATTTTATTGAATAATAAGTTAAAAATAAAAGTCTGTTACTTTAGAATGGCTGGTATGTGGGTGTTTCAACATATTTAACTGAAGTTATTTTGCTCTGAAAAACCCAACAAATCTTATCTTCTGATTTTTATGTAAATTTAGGAATTATATTATTATACCTGTACATAACTGTCTTTCTCTCCCCCACTTTGTCTTATCAGTTCCTTCCAGTGCCGGGAATTTTGCTTCTACAACCGAAGTGCCAACATATGGTTGCATTCTGTAACATGAACTCATAGCTAAATCTATGAAGTTCATTCTTTAGTCTCCACCTTTGGGACATCAGTAGGTGGTAATCTTAGCAACCTGGATGTGATATCACCATTGTGGCATTTTCATTGACACAACTCTGCTACAGAGACCCCTTGCCCCCAAGTATAATTCCTGAAAAATTAGCCTCTCATTACAAAACATTAAATCTCTTGTCACTCAACCCTGTAGCCTGATGGAAGTGTTGGATATGCAGTGGGGGTAAAAAGCTCCCTGAAGGATTAAACTTGGCACTTCCCTGCTTGGTAATATAGGCTCTGGATGGGTGGTCCCTCTGGATCTCCTCTCAATAACAGGTTCATGGGCAAGCAGACAGCAGCTATAGAAAGGATTAGAAAGCTTTAATTCAGAAACCCCCAAATTTTATGAGTTTTGAAGTGCCAACGATATCATTCTTATGTTTTGTTACATTGGCAAGGGGAAAGGATTGCCTTTGATGTGAGAGTAGTTTCTTATTTATTATCTTAAAATATCTTCCAAAAGCTTACCTCCTGGGTGGTTTGCTTTTCTCTAATTTAACTTTCTAGTGAATGTTTGAGTTGCCCCTTCTTTCCTCCTTGTGGTGATTTAGGTTTGGTGAAATCTAAACAATGTGTTTCATATTTCTTATTTGCCAAGAGAGACTTTCAGAGCAAGGCTGAAAGAAAGCAGTGCTTTTGGTTAACATCTCCCATGAAAGCAATATATCTAGAATAATTGTCCTGGGAAAAGCAAGCCAAAGAAATTTGCTCAGCTGTAGGCTGACTGAAGAGCTCAATGTTGTGATAAATGGGTTACCTTATCAGAATACTGAGTAATGTGAACCTGTATGTAGCAGCTTTGATATTTATGCAAATTGCTATTACATTTAGGTAAAGAAGTTCCTTTAGGAATTTAAATGTTAAATAGCTTCCCACTCCCTACCAAACACTAGTGGTTAGGGTTGAATACTAAGAAACAATCATGTGTAGTGATTATGTTTATATTAATTCCTTCTGGAATTAAAAATTATATAATAAATTAAATAATTGTAATAAATATTTTTGTCTCTTTTAAAAAACTAAACAATTGAATAATAACAATAATCAGCAATCACTAACATAGAAGTTAGCAGAGAGATGAGACAACACATACAGTGCTTTGTTCATGGTATCATCAGGAGGTGATAATTTAGGACAGCACTTTTAAACATTACTCAATCATTTGTCAGAAAACCTAATCAAAGTCATTGCTATCTCATAATTTGAAATAAACATCACATTTTGTTAAGTGAATGAATGACTGTTAAATATAAGACTCCTATTTTTGCATTTGAATGGTAAATTTTAATGACGGTTTAATAAATCTGCCTTGCCATTTTGAAAAACGTTTTTACAGACATATTTTATTTCAACTATGTGTTAAGTGTGCAATAAATCACCATAGAAAATGGAAAACAAGAAGAATCCCACTTTAAGTCAAATAATCAGAAGATTCAGTAACTAAATGACAACGTCATGTCTGGATTAACTTTGACTATAGTGTTAGTATTGAGACGCATCACTTGTAAGAATTAAAAAATAGAAGTTTATTCACTTCAAAGGACATAAAATAACCTGCTGAGGTGTGTTCACTATAGTTTGTTTATACTGCTTTCTGGAGTTGAAGGGCACTCTTCATCTTCTCCTTATTTGTGGTTTAAATTAGAAGGTCATACAGCCCATGGTGAAAAAAGAAGAAAACAAAAAAAAAACCACCACACCTCCCCCTGGTATTTCTGGTTTCTGTTGTTGATTGGCCAGCCTAGTTTGAAATAGTGCTTGGAAGAGATTCATTCCCTTGAGGTATAATGATCATTTTTCAAGTACAACCACTGTTCATTCTCTCTAGAGATGCTTTGATTCACTTTCAGCCTATCAGCTAAATATGTAAGGTACCTTTTCAAAGTAAGTATCACTGAAATTCTTCTCCTGGCTTTTCACCTACTAATTGCAAGCAGGGACCTGGTTCTCCTTTTTCAAACAAAGCCACAATTTTTAAATCTTCCCTCAGTTTAACTATGGTTGTAGAGCCATATACAGCATAAATTTTGATCATGATACTGTGAAGCTTTCATCTTAGCTTGAAATAGCATCTGTCTGCTGCAACATCTTTGAAATCTTGATTGATAAAGGATTTAGATCTGGTTTTAATTATTGTCTTATGTACTTGGCAAAGGTTAATATTTTGCATGGGGAAAAAGATCAGGCTATAATTCCTGGATTTAAGGCAAGGATTCCAGAATTTTGCTTGACTATGCTTTCTAATGCTAGAGAAAACATAAATTTTTGAAATGAAGAAATTTACTGTTTGCTTGAGAAATATGGAAGACTTTTTTCATGGCTTAGTCAGTTTATAAACAGAAAGTTTATTAGCTTTATGTAACTGGGGACAAAAATTATTCTGTATGCATTTGTTTAGTAACTCAAGTTTTTAAATTGAGAGTCCCATATTGGTAAACATAATATGTAACTTTTCTGTTCAGTGATTCAAATTCATTTACAACTTATTGGTCCTAAAGCTAAGGGAATTACACTAGCTCCCTATTTGACCCTATTTTTCTATTTAAAGTTGATCACACCCAATCATACACCAAATCAAAGTTTGCAAACTCTTTTCTCTACAACTACTTCCAATTATACAAAACAGACAATTAAATCTTACTGTGTCATTAATTGTTGGGATGACGTATTTTAGGACAAGACAAGCATCACAAAATAGGTATTTTTCATTTCAACTTTCAGCATGTCTTTAGTATTATTTTTTTTTCTGTGAGTACTTTTTTGCCAGCTGAACCTATAATCTAATACCAATATACAGCCTGGATGGATATTGCATGACATTAGTATTTTGAAGAAATAACAAACTCGAAAGTTTCCAAAACAGAAATAGAGTTTTCATATCATCGTAAAGACACACACTAAGTTCACTTTGTTATGTACAAAATTTTTTTAAAGTTTTTGAGAATAATGTCCTGTGCTTTTAAAACTTTTCCTAAATTCTTATGGCTAAGAGGATTGATAAAGTGACTGATATTGAATTCATAGGTTTCTGGTTTTATATTTCAATCAATATCTCTCAATACTCAAAAGTTATCATCCAGACTATATCACTATCGTATTCCAGGAATAATTTGGCATAAAAACTGAAGTATCTTTTTTTCTGTAAAGGTGATCTGTCCTGATTTGAAAACAGGAATTTGGAGAGTTTAGCATGATCAAATTGGAATCATCATGAAATTATTTCTCTAAACAAATGAATTACTGCAATGTAGAGTGGAAGGAAGAACTACCCCATATGTTATTTAGTGTATAATATGATGTCTTTACTCCAGATCCTCAAACTGACTTGTGCAAGCTAGTAATATTAATCAGCAACTATCGACTATTTCCGATGATTACAGTAGGAATGTTTGTGATCTACTCGTTAAAGAGCTGTGCATATACTAATGTTAGTTTGTTTTGAACATTGAAAAAACTCTTCAAGTAAGCAAATATCTAAGTTTTTCAGAGGCTTTTCTGAATCTTTAGAACATATGAAGGTTACACTGGAAATTATCAGGTCTTTGTGGTGTTTTTTTTTTTTTGTGTCTAAGCCTTCCAGAGCTACAAACTCATATAATTCGGTGATTTCACTTCTTTAGCTTTTGATTTCCATTAATCCTTCTTGTGTGATATTATGCAGAACACACCCATAAAATAATTATTTGTTTACTTAAAATATGGTATGCGTTTTTTATGCTTTCACAGAAGATGTCTTTGGCTGGCTGACAGTTTATTTGAAAACTATTTTAACTACTGCATTAATAAACAGTGCTACTTGCAGATCATGGCAATATGTTTTGCATTTTCATTCCCCGTTTTTGTATTATTCAGACATGTAATGAAAACAATATATGGGGCTAGCTTTTAAGCATTTATTTTTAACTACTGTTTATGTCTCCAAATTCATTCCTTGTGTAAGATGTGCCTAGAAATGCAATGAATATGGATGAGATTGAACCATGTTCCTATATTTTCACATAATTCCTGCAAAAGACAGTTGTCTGTACCAGTCTCTGTGGGAGAACTGTATCATATGCTAACTTTGAAAGAGGATTAAAGAGATGATATAATATTTTTTCTAACTATTATATCAATGATTCTTTATGATGTGATTATGAAGTGAGCAGTCAAAAGATAAATATAAAAGATGAGCTTTTAAATCCAAGGAATAGCTGTTTTTCATATATTTCTTACATAGAATTAAGAGAGAGGAATCATATATACACATCAATTCAAGAGAAGGCAACAAGCTTCTCTTAAATGCTGAAAGAGTTTGTAGAATTCCATGATACTGATTGTTGTGGATGTGTTCTTTGCAGTTAAATGAAGAATCTTCTACCTATGAATGACAGATCATGATTTTTTTTTTCTCCATACAACATGCTTAGAAACAATTGAAGACTGGGAGATAAGGGCCTAATCAGAACAAAAACAAAACACAGGGAATTAGGAACAGAATTTGATTGGCTTTCACTGTAACTTTTGGACTTTTGAAGATTCCCCTCAATACACCATCTTAAATATTGAAACGTTTTCCATGAAGCATCATTCATTAGTCCAGGTTCCCCTAAGGTTAGCTCCTGCCATTCTAAATGTATTCTGCTAATGCAAAGAAAAATGTGCATTCCAATTGTGTGGTCTTTTGTAATATCTGCTGGGAGGCCAATAAACCTGAAATAGGCATTTGCAAAAATGTACTGTAAAACACTCCCCAAAGCCACTGGTGCCAGATAAAAAGACATTTTTCAGTCTTTCAAAGATAAAGGGAAGCACTTAAGGAATGAAAGGTTTAGTTTGCTGATTTTGTGCTAGCTAAAGCTTGGCTCTAATAGCAAATATTTTAACATTTGACTGAACAATGAAAAGACATTTTACACTTAAACTTCCATAATAGAACTATGATGAAACATTCTTTTTTATTGCACAATAGGAAAATAATATGGAAATAACTGCAGGAAACTAACAATAAACAAAATATGCACATGCTATCAGTATTTCTTCAATATATTGTGGAAGGAGAACCACCCCACAATTATCATAGGTTTGCAAAACTAAAAAGTAATGTTTAGTTATAATAAAGTCTGCTTGTGTGATGATGTCTTGCAATATGGTCTAATTACAGCTAGCATAAACAAAATGACGGTTAATCCGCACAAAATGTCCAACAGTTTATAGTCTTTGGCTTCAGTTTTACATTCTGAATGTGTAGGAGCTTTCAACAAAGTCCAATCCTGCTGCAATTCCCCACAATTATCTTCTACCCCAGTGTATATACAATGACCTACATTCTGCAGTAAAATAGCTTCTGCCGGAGGACCTCACATTTGGAGCATGTTCTGCCTTTTATGGGCACAAGCAAAAATTTTTCTGTAGTTCATGAGGAAAATACAGACTATAGAGTTCCTGTTTTGTTCTCTCTGCTTTTCCTGGGTTAAGTA
>KZ505698.1:897556-927215 GCA_002844005.1 Limosa lapponica baueri
TAACAGCTCCTTCTGGCCAGACATGCAATGGAAAATCTGGTAAAAGACAAGAAATTAGCCTTTTGAATGCTACACCTCATCGCTGGATTTTATTAGATAACAGATTTTATTGTGCAGTGTTTTATACTGTTTTAAATGAGTAAAATTTAATGTTAAAAACACTGTACTTTTACTCAATAAATGACACTGAAAACAGAAATAAAGATTTATGTCTGAAGACTTGCCATTCCCTAGTATTTTTGATCATCTCAGTCACCAGTAGCCTACTTTTATTAATAGAAAGTATTTTGGAAAACCAAGCAGTAATAACTAACAAATGTAGGGGTTTTTTTTTGTTTCTACTTACAAAGTAGTTAGAATTCATTCAAGCCATATATAGTTACAGGGATAGTATGTAAGATTATCCTTCCTATTGCTATGCTGGCACAAAATAATACGTTTGGAAGATAATGAGCTTAATAATTTTGATGATAGGCAGCTGGTAATATTTGCCACCAGTACAAGAGTGCATATCACAGAGAAAACAAATGGGAGAACAAGGAAAAACTGAAAGGGAAAATAAATATGAAGAGAGCAGAGATATACATTTTTGAAGAATGATATGAATGAAGAGATATACATTTTTTTATGTATATCAGTTCAGTATATTCTGTCTTTGTATCACATCTTTTAAGCAACTTCTTCTCTGACTGTTGAGAAACCAACACATAGTCATAGAATTGTTAGAGTTGGAAGGTACCTTTAAAGGTATCAGCCTAGTCCAGCCTACTCTGCAAAGGACAGGGACATCTTCAACTAGATCAGTTTGCTCAGAGCCCCATACAACCTGACCTTGAATGTTTCCAGGGATGGGGCATCTACCACCTCTCAAGGAAACCCGTTCTAGTGTTTCACCACCCTCATAGCAAAAAATTTCTTCCTTCTGTCTTGATTGAATTACCCCTCTTTTAGTTTAAAGCCATTACCCCTTGTCCTCTCACAACAGGCCCTGCTAAAAGGTTTATCCCCATCTTTCTAATGAGCCCCCTTTAAGTACTGAAAGGCCACAATAAGGTCTCCCCAGAGCCTTCTCTTCTGCAGGCTGAACAATCCAACTCTCTTAACCTGTCCTCATGGGAGACGTGCTCCAGCCCTCTGATCATCTTCATGGCCCTCTTTTGGACCCACTCTGACAGATCCATGTCTTTCCTGTGCTGAGGGCTCCAGAGCTGGATGCAGTACTTCAGGTGGGGTCCCACCAGAACAGAATAGAGGGGCCGAATCATCTCCCTTGACCTGCTGGCCACAATTCTTTTGATACAATCCAGCATATGGTTCACTTTCTGGGGTGTGACCACACATTGCCAGCTCATGTTGAGCTTCTCATCAACCAACACGCTCA
This sequence comes from Limosa lapponica baueri, assembly GCA_002844005.1. NCBI lineage: Eukaryota > Metazoa > Chordata > Aves > Charadriiformes > Scolopacidae > Limosa > Limosa lapponica. The sequence continues at coordinate 898,938 of KZ505698.1, forward strand.
AGTCCTTTTCCTCTGGGCTGCTCTCAATCCATTCTCTGCCCAGCCTGTATTTGTCCTTGGGGTTGCCTAGACTCACATGCAGGACATTGCAATTGGTTTTGTTGAACCTCATGAGCTTCACACAGGCCCACCTCTCAAGCCTGTCCAGGTCCCTCTGGATGACATGCCTTCCCTCCAGCATGTCGACCATACCACACAGCTTGGGTCATAGGCAGACTTGCTGAGGGTGCACTCAATCCCACTATGTCACTGACAAAGATGTTAAGCAGCACCATACTGTGTTAAAAAACACCGTATGAACTAGTACCAGCCCCTGAGGAACACCACTGTTCACTGGTGCCCACTTGGACATCAAGCTGCTGACTGCAATTGTTTAAGCATGACCATCCAGCCAGTTCCTTATCCACTAGCTGGTCCCTCCATCAAATCCATGTCTCTCCAATACAGAGACAAGGATGTCATGCGGGACAGTGTCCTGCATGTTTAAGTGATCCACATATTTAAGTGATTCTTTGATTTCTTTGAAATTAATTTGTAGTTATTACTGAGGTCTATTCTTATTTATTATAAAAACAACAGGTACAAGCTTATATGTAAAAATATTTTTAGTTATGTTATTGTACCATTTTCATATTTTTTCACCTATTCTCACCATAATATGATTTTCATATTGTTGGATCTTTGTTTTAGGTTAATAACTCATTATTTGACTATCCTGAAGATTTAAATACTATGCTCCCAAACTATAAATTATAAATAAAGCCCCCCCAAAAAAACAGAAAAACAAAAAGGCATAAAAAAATAAAGAAAAAAAGCCCCTCCTTGTCAAAACCAAGTGATGTAAAAAAAGAAAGAGGACACCATCTTATTTCCCAAATAATAACACAGGTAGTTATCAGGTGTTTGTAGAAAGAATTGTTATGTACAAGGGGGTTATAAAAATATTGATCCCAAAGAACAAGCCAGAAATTTCTTATACAATATACGGATTTCTAGTGACTAAGATTGATACAGGTAAAATACATACTCCAAAAATTATGTAAATTGCAAACTGTAAGATAGCAGACTGGAACCACTGAAATCGTATTTTAATCAAGGGCAGTTGAAAAAATGTTGAGTTTGCAAATGTCAAAAAGGTAACTGAAAACATAGAAATATAGATATGATTGAATTTTATGGTACATATATTTCTTCAAGCACTGGCCAGTGAAAGGATATGTTATGATGAATACTGGATTACTTGAAATAATATTAAATAATACAATAGTAATTATATCTGATTTTAATGTAATTCTTTTTTCTTTGTATACTAACTTAAAGAAATTATCTACAATGAGAATAAGCCCCCCCAGGAACTGAATATAAGCTGAGGCTGCTTAGCAAACCTACAGATCAGATCCTGAATAGGAAAATAGGTCGTAATCCTATAATTATACATGAACACAGCTTCTTTTGGTATGCAGTGGGAGTCCCAACTTATTTTAGCAATTTAAAATTTATCTTCTGATAGCACCTTGGGACCCTCTTACGGTCAGTAACAGAGCCAAAAAACAAAGTTTCTTAGTCCTCACTCTGCTGTATTCTCATTAGTGTTCATGATTTACACTGGTCATAGTTTACAGCAGAGATGAACTGAGAATAGTGTACCATTAAGGAAAATAAAATTTATTTTTTTAGCTTGTCATGCAAATGTTTTTTAAATGCATGAAGTGATTCTTTCCACCGCATGTAACCTCTTAGCTTTCATGACCTCTCTACAGCTTTGAACAGAAAACAGTGCTTCGTTGATTAAAAGAGTGTGAGGGGGAGATGGAAAAAGAGCAACTACTGTAAATATAACTCAAAAAATTATGACAAACTGGGTAGTTTAATGATTCTGTGGTTTCAGTAGACCATATTCTGTCTCGCAAAAAGCTTTGTCAGAAGAAAGCTGTTACCACATAGCTTGTGGAAATGCCATCCATTTTATCAGTTTTTTTTTTTTTTTTTTTTTTTTTTTTTTTTGGGGGGGGGGGGGGGGCGTGGCAGGGAGAGCTGCTTTGTTATCAAAGATTGTGTGAATTATATTCATAGGCTGACCTGCCCAAAGGGAGATGTCACTCTGCCAGAAAACAAAGCTGGCACAAGCAATGGAATACTCTCCATGAATCTTCAACTTCAAATATAGGTTAGTTTAGTTTTCCCAGAGTTCATAAAAGTTTGCAGACTGACATTGATGGGCACTGAAGTGCTTGGTTTAAGCACAAATTAGCCACAGCAAGAACACTGCCTTTACTCACCTGGCAAGGGAGACACCATAATCAAGAAGGTGACTTTCCCAGGTTGGGACTTCCCTAATGTTCTGGTTGTGCTAACCCCTCTGATTTCCCCAGCTGAAGAAAATCTGGCTGTATACGTCTGTTATAGGGAAACTGTGGTCAAAAGGTTGAAAATAGTGCTTTTCTTAGATAATAGGCAGCTACAGAAACACAGAAGTAATATAATAAATTACTTGGGAAAGAACAAGACTGATGACCCATAACACTCAATTCCTGATGTGGGAAAAAGAGAAGTAATGGTAGACGGATTTTGAATGACAGAGATGGGATTTACTCTTTGCAAATCTACCCTTAACTGTTAACAAAACTGGATTAATGACAAACTAAGAAGGTTCCTATCTCCACCTCACCACTGCCCAGTGTGGTGTTTAGCCCCAATCACTTCAAAGGGAAATAGCAGCACTTCTACATGCTGGCCCTATCACCATCAAAAGGTCAACGATGAACATTTTGGAGAATTATAGTACCAGATGACTAAATTCTGAGGATCTGAATCTTTGTTTCTGATGCTATTATTTTCAGAGTTAATACTGTTCTAATAATTTATATTGATGATTAATTTAAGAAGATGCTGATTGAAGATTATTTTCCAAATAACCATAAATATTGTTGTATTCACATTGTTGTAATTTTACAATCATTGGAGGACTGTAGCCTATGTTGCACAGACTGAGCCACATTTTGAACTCTTTGGATTTGCAACTCCATAAGAGTTTGGGGAAAAAAAGAAAAAATCAACCTTGTAACCCATTGAACATTTAGACCATTAAGGAGGGAAATATAATTTGCAGCTGCATTAAAACCATTTCCTTGCAAATTTGAATACTAATAAAGTGACAAAAAAAAGCACTTAATGTATCTCTTTTCATTTTGTTGTGTAAATGCTGTTTGGTGTGCGATCTGTTGGAAAAGTTGGCATTAGAAAGTAGGGAGGACGGTTGCCTTTGGTCTCAAGTGTTGCCGTCTGGGTCAAGGGAGCTCCGTGAAAGGATAAAGAATATGCTTGCCGTCAAAGATCAACCAAGGTCAACATAAAAACCTTCCTGAGCCCTGCAGGAAAGTTCTGTATGTGTTATCAAAGTTGGAGGGTGAAAGACAGGTGAAGGCGTAAGCCAGAAAATGAGGAGCTTGCAGATGAAGGGCAGAGACAAGAGGGCCTTGAGCAGAGTCGTACACGCAGAAGGGAAGAGCTGCATAGCCAAGCTTCAGTGGTGCTGGGAAAGGAGGAGTTTCCTTGTGACCCTGAGGGAGGAATGGGACTATAGAGTTTGGCCAACCCACAAATCACTCAATGTGGCTGGACTGGAAAGAGTAAAGGAGAAGTCACATCCTGCCAGAACTCAATGAGTATCTTTGTTTTGGCTGAGAAACATCATCCTGCACAGGTGATATTTTCTGAATTACAAAGTTACCTTGCTCCTATGTAACGCATTGTAAAAAGTTAGCTCTGGAGACTGGAGGGTATGCCTTCCTATTTGCTCTTCAGGGAAAGAGGGAGCAATTCTATCTCTCAGTTTTAGAGCCCCATCACACACAGATATATTTAATAATACCTTCACAGCTTCTATTTCTCTAGATTTGTTAGTACACATTGGCCTTAAAAACCTATGAAGCAGTTAGACCCAGGAAGATTACATTTTGTATTTTTATATACATTTTGTATATATATTTCCCCATCTGCAATACAGCTCCTCAGTGAGCAATTTTATTCAGCTTAAATAGCAATTTTAATGTCATTTATTTCAACAAAAAATATGCTACAAATATAATTGTTTTTAAATTTATATAAAATTTATATAAAATAAATATATATAAAATACAAAAATATTATATACTTTATAAAACATAGATTTCACTCAATGACTTGAATAGGATTCAGCTGAGGAAATTTAGTTAACCAGACTGAATCATTTGTATTATTTACATTAAGTAAAAACCTACAAGTTCGGGACAATCTCCAAATTCTGAAAATTGTCAAGCATAGTCACTCTGGATGCTGTTGTTTGCTACTGTGAATGGGTGGAACCAGTTGAATTTTGCCCAGGATGTGGCCATAGTAATGACACAATATACCGTCATTCCTACAAAAAGGTAAAAAACCCCTTTCCTTGATATGTATCATAGTTAGAAGCATGGTTTCCTTTTACTCAAAGATAATTAAATAGTCTTCTTTTGACCATTATGCCTCCGACAGAAACAAAATGAAACCTTAGAGTTCAGATGCAGCAGTGTTTGTCTCCTCATTATTACCAAAGACTGTAGGCACAAAGCTGATAACTTTTACTAACACAAAAGGCCTGCACTTATGTGCATTATCTTATTGGTTTCATTGTGTTGCTTGTACAGGAGGGGATATGCATGATCAAAGCAAAGGATCATTAACTTACTCTGAGTTATTTATGTTCTTTGAAACAAGACGCTGTACTTCGAACAGATTTTTGTGGCAACAAGAAAAGCCATTTTTATAGTACAGAGTAGAAAGAGAAGTTATCTTTCTCAATTTACCATTCAAATCCTTTTAATGTCTGCAAACTCAAGGAAGATAACACAGTTAAGCCTTGGATGTTGGTGACTGGAGCAGAAAATCTCAGTTAAATTTAAGTTACTGAACACAAACTTTGAGAATAAATCTACCTACTAGTGACAGTTTAAAGGAATCCAATTTTTCTAAACTTCAGAAGGTGTCAGTAACATTTTAGCAAACTTAGAGTACATGGTGACATGGAGTGTAACCATAGATTAACCCATCAGACTTTAGGATTGAAAGATTTATTATACTTTTTTTTATTGACCTGAACCAGGAAGAGAACACACTTGTTAAATTATTTGCAATAATCTGAATTTAGAATGGATTGTATTCCCTATGTACTTTTATGGTGCTTTTTTCCCTAATTACAAATACATACCTGAATAATCTGAATTAACACACTGATGTTTTCTAAATACAGGCTGATGTCATTTCATGCCTGAAAGGTGAAGTAGGTTAAGTCCACAAACTAATATGTGTAGGCTCAGATGCAACACGTGCTAAACAAATGTGTATGTGCCCCTTGGTAAGTAACTAGGTTTTTAGTAATGAAGGTTGGAACTCTAAGTCTTTCCCAGTTTGTAATTGGTATAACTAACAGATTCAGCTTAGAGCAGAATCTGATTTTTGTTTTTTAAATTAGTTGTAAATTTATTTCCACATGTTTCTTCAAAGCATCTGTATCTTTCAAGTATTATTTTTCTTGGTGAATTTAACAACAAATGAGCTATGAAAAGGCTTTGTTTGAAGAGCACATCTCTAAACTAAAGTTTTAGCATGTTGCTTCCATTCCGCTGTGGTGTGCTCTTCTTTCTGTACTCATCCATACTGAGAATTGCACTTATGCATATGTCACACTAAATGAAATTCTTCAATGGTACTGTAAAAAAAAGTGCTACATAAAAACTTTTTGTGTGTGTGTGTGTGCATGGTTGGACTCGATGATCTCAAAGGTCCCTCCCAACCATGAAGATTCTGTGATTCTGTGATCTTCCTCTCTCAATTAGAGAGATAAGGATTTGATGGGTGGACTATTTGGGGATGAGGAACTGGTTGGATGGTTGCATTTAGAAGGTACTGGTTGACAGCTCAATGTCCAGATGAAGATAGATGACAAGTAGTGTCCCTCAGACGTCTGTATTGGAACCAGTACAGTTTAATGTTTTCATCAATGGCACGGACAATGGGATTGAGTGCACCCTCAGCAAATTTGCAGATGACATCAAGCTGAGTGGTGCAGCTGACACACCTGAGGGATTGGATGCCATCCAGAGGGATGTGGACAAGCTTGAGAAGTGGGCCTGTGTGAACCAGCGAAGTGCAGGGTTCTGCACCTGGGTGGGGACAACCTCTGGTATCCATGCAGGCTGGGGGATGAAGGAATTCAGAGCAACCCTGCCAAGAAGAACTTGGGGCAATAAAAAGCTGGACATGCACTCACAGCCCAGAAGGCCAACAGTATCCTGAGCTGTATCAAAAGAAGGGTGGCCAGCAGGTCAAGGGAGATGATTCTGCCCCTCTGGTCAGACCCGACCTGTAGTACTGCATCCAGCTCTGGAGCCCTCAGCACAGGAAAGACATGGACATGTTAGAGCAAACCCAGAGAAGGACATGAAGATGATCAGAGGGCTGGAGCACGTCTCCCATGAGGACAGGTTAAGAGAGTTGGATTGTTCAGCCTGCAGAAAAGAAGGCTCTGGGAAGACCTTATTGTGGCCTTTCAGTACTTAAAGGGGGCTCATTAGAAAGATGGGGACAAACCTTTTAGCAGGGCCTGTTGTGAGAGGACAAGGGGTAATGGCTTTAAACTAAAAGAAGGTAGATTTAGACTAGATATAAGGACACAAGTTTTTGTTATGAGGGTCGTGAAACACTGCCACAGGTTGCACAGAAAGGTCTTAGATGCTCCATCCCTGGAAACATTCAAGGTCAGGTTGTACTGAGCTCTGAGCAGACTGATCTAGTTGAAGCTGGGAGATTGCAGGGGAAACTGGACTAGAAGGGACCTTTAAACTATTCTATGATTCTACATACATGAAAAGAAAAAAATCAAGGGTCCAGGCTTGAAACATTGATCTTAACTTATTCCAGTAAAACAAGAGGTGGTAAAACACGTATTCATTTACTCAGCAATTGTGATTTGTATTGAAAAAACAAAGTTAGCTGATTAGGATCAAACCAATTCAAAAACAGTGAGCAAAGCACCAGACAGTCCTAAGACAAGGGGGACCTGGACATGAATTTAATGTTCATCAGGGTATGTAGATAAACTATTCTGAAGAAAATATTCTTCTGGGTTTGGAAAAAATTAATTTGAAAAAAAAATATGTCTATCATTGTGATTCATTGTGGCACAAGGCAGAGTGTGAACACTGGAGAAGATGAGGAAAGAGATTTTCTCTATTGCTTGTAATGGCCTTTAGAAATCTACTGGGAACAATTTTGTTTTCTTAAACTAACTGCTCTAAACTGCCTGACTGCAATCCTGACCTATCATCGTACAACAGATAATGTCATAACACAGATCCATCACAATTTATTATCTAAATATATTACATATCTTTTTCTCTCCATCCTCTCAGTGTCCTCCAGCAGCCTGAAGCTGCTTTTGATGACAGCTCTGGAAAATGAAAAAGTCATGGAATGTGTGGGAACCAAGAGCCTGGGACACTACTAAACTGTCATAACTTGAAAACTGTGTCATCCGTGAAATAACACATGCCCCAGTTTATATTGTACTGTTTAGATTGGAACATAAACTGTAGCACATGGAAACTTTTCCATATGCACTCTGTGCCAGTGTCTAGGATTAAAGCTGGAGGCGCAAGTCTCTATGTTTGGGAGTAGGGACTTCAAAACCCCACTCAGACATCACCTATCTCTCCTCTACATTTTACAGGAGAACTGATTTTTCTTACACTGGGGTTCTCCCATTGCCTGAAGCTTAGTCCAGAAACTGGATAGCTTACAGTGCTTAAAAGTTGCTTTTATTTTAATTATTTCTGTTTTGTTTGACTAAATAAATTGCAGGTTGAAGACTGTTGAGTTCTGAATAGGAAGTCAGAATCTGTAAATACTATAAAATGGATATAGTGAGGTAACTGTTAATCACTGTACATTATTTGCAGGGAAATCTAGTGGTAACCTGAACAGAAGCTAGAAGTCAAAAGATCTGCTTTGTATTCTTATCACGAGCCACTGTTTTATTTGTGACTCTGGATAAGCTACAAAGGCCCACTTTGTCACAGGAGCTCAGTTATAAAATGTAGATTAGAGTGCTCCTCCACTTTTGAGAAACTGTGAGGTCACGTGAAATGAAAGCACAGAAAATTTTTTAGTTTGGAAAGTGACACCTCAAGTCAGGATTGTGCATCATGCGTTCCTAGATGCTTAGAAGGCAGCTTGATTTTAACTACTTGAAATTTTCGTTGTCAGGCCTCAGGATGAAGTTTTCAACAGGTAATTATGGCAGAAATTGCCCAGCTATGTCTCATTCTGAGACTGAGAATTAGAATCATGTGGAGATCAGAAATTACCTTCAGGAAAGGATTTTGAGGCATTAAAATGGGTATCACTGGGTATCAGAATCATCCCACAGAAATGCTGGTATTGTTTCAGAAGAATAATAAGAAGGGATTATTGTCCTTATGCTTTCTGCTTGAGAAGTTCTCTGTTACCAGATTTCATCAGGAAAGAATGTTTAATCACTGGTTATGTCACTTCTTAACCTTCAATTTTGGAAACTAAATTATTCATCTGATTTTCCTTTTTTTTTTTTTTTTTGTCTTTTTCTCCCCTCCCCCCTCCCCCCAACCCCATAAGAGAAGTTCCCCAGTCCTTTAATAATTTTCCCAGACTTCTCCAAACCTTTTATAATTTTTCATCATCTTTCTTTGAACACATAATGAGAGACAATCATAGTCTAGCACTGATGGCTTCAGCGCCAATACAGTATAATGTAACCTCTTCACTCATACTTGGCATTTTCTTACTAAAACTTTCAAGGACTTTTGTATTCCACAATGAAAACTCATGTTCAAGTAATTACCCATGCTGACCTCTAAGTCACTCAGTATTTCCCTCATTCCTTAGAATTCCCAATCCTGAAGAATGACTTACATTCCTTGTTCATAATTATGTTCTTTCCACTTGGCAATGCTGGAACATGCATCATTTTCCCACAGTATGTTTAGCAAGAAACTGAGTTCGTTCTCCATACATGACATAGTCTTTTTGCTACTACTTATTCTCTTCATTTGCATGTCATTAACAAATGTTATAATAATGTATTTACATTGTCTTTTATCAAGTGATTGATTAAAAAGTTTAAACAGTATGTGGTCAAGAACTAAAATCTATGGGCTGACATTAGAAACATCACCTTATGACAACAATTTTCTAATTTAAAAAAAATTATTGAGCTTGTTTTAACCTTTGAAATGTGTAATACAGCCTACCAATTATCAAGACAAAAAAGTCTAAGTGTACCTACACTGAAGATATGGAACTTATCGTCCAACCACCAGATGTACTCCAAAAACATATAATAGTTTGAAAAACATATTTTAAAAACTGTCAGTCACAGAGATATATAAACTGTACATTTCTCTTTCCTTCCCTTATAACTCTTTTATATTTCCTATCTTTTTGCTATGTCTATGACTATCAGCTCCTTCTCTTTTCTATCATAATTATTAGTTAATTAATTGATGCTTTTAGTTTCCTTCTATGTCTGTTTTGGCTAGCATAGCCTTCTTCCTCAGCAGAAATTTTGACATTTTTAGCACTTAAGGAATTCCCAATTATCAGTCACATTTAATTACTTTCTCCCAATAGACTTTACTCATAATTGTTATCAACTTTATGAAGCTAGCCTATAAAATTTAAATGAACTGTAAATATGATGGAGGTTGGGATTCTCTTCTCTGCACTCTCAGACATAATTGACTCATTATTTCTTGTACTGTACCAGTTGTTAATTTTTGCTCTGAATCAATGCTTCTTTACATGTGGAGATAAAAAGCCTGCAATTCCTCTATATAAGATGTCTTATTTTTGTTTCAAATTATGTTTTATAGTTTTATAATTTTATAAATCGTGAAAGTATTGAAGGGCTTCCTGCATGTGACTTCCAACATGTGTCAGTAAGAATTTAAATCCCTGACAATAATGCATCTTTTTCCACCTATACATGATAGATTACTCTTTAAAAGGTTGGTCATCCTGTTGGCTAGTGTGATTTGGAAATCTGCAGCTCCACATATAGTGCTTTATTTATTACCACAGTAACTCCTAATTGCTAAAGTTTATTTTTTTCACAACGTTAGTTACTTAGACACAGTTAAAGTTATTTTTAACATATTGTACCATCCCCCTCCTTTTTCCCCCACTGGCTTCTTCCTAAATAGGTTATAATCATCAATGGAAAGACTCCAGTAATATGAATCTTATAGTGCAATTTCATTTAGGAATTACCGAAATATTACAACCCAAATTCAGTAATTCCAAAGTAGGTCAAACTCATTGCAGACATTTTCATTTGTTTACTACCTAGACTTCTCACAGTAATATGTAGGCAGTTAAATAGCTTCTCCTTTGTGTGCATCTGTGACTTGGTGTGCATCTGTGACTTGGTTATACAGAATCTTGACTTCATGGCTTAGTGTTAAGAGTGTATGTATGTTTTTCACCTTTTCACTTCCCTCTTATATTTATCCCTCCTTGCAGCTTTAGCCATATTATTCATGGAAGATTGATTCCAGGAAGCTCTAACAAGGGCACATCCTTCTTCTGCTGTACAAGAAGGTTATAACTTCATCTGACCCTTGACTGCTTTTGCTCATGACATGGGATGAATCTCTGGGAAATGCTTTAATGTTCGTCTCCTTCAATGCCCCTTGGAGATCTCCAGACTCTTTTACAATTAGTCATGTATACTGCTATCAGTTATAGCCATGATCATGCTCTTAGGATCACTTTGAACTACAAGACCTTTTCCTGGCTGCCTATGAAGCAAACTGGAGTAATTCCAGTCTTCTAATTGCATCTTCTGTCTTGATTCCAAGGGGAAAGCACAACATCCTTTTGTTGACTTGCTCATCACAGTATGTTTATTATGTTCTTTGTAGGACAGAATACTAATGTCGGGTGTTTTCTTTCCTTGGATCATTGAAGACCTTCCTGTGTCCTTTCAAAACATCTTCATTCCTGTTTGTAAACCCCACAGTCCAACAGTGGTGAAGGTCTATAAATATCTACCTTCAAGGTAATGCGTATTGCATTATTTGAATTGTATGTTTTAATGAGGCCTAGGGACACAAATTTAGCAATGAAAAAGCAACTATTAATTCATCAGTGCCTACTCTGAGCAATAAATGAGATGTGTTCTGTGGTAAAAATGAAGAGTGGCAGGAAATCCACACAAAAGTATATAGGAATACAATTCAGATAAATATGGGTTATACTAAAGACTGTCATATATGTAGAAGAATAAGCAGTAAATTGAAGAATTAAATTAAGACAAAATTATTTCTGCAATTTAATTTTTTTTATTCCCCGGTTTAACAATAGTAATGGTACTAAACTTTAGATTTTACATTTTTATTAAATATTACATGTAGTTATCAAAAGTAAGTTGTCATTGTTAGAATAGTTTTAATTATGGTCACACAGCCATTTTCTTCTGGAAAGAAGAAATTCTTCTTTCATTCTTCATTTCTGGGGAGTGAGTCAAAACTATGAAAAGTACAAACTACCATGAGATCATTAAAAGAAAAAAAAGTAGAAAGAAATTAAATATTTTCACACATGAACAATTCTCTGTAGACTTCAAAACTCTCTTTCACCATCTATATCCTCTAAGGACTAGAATTTCATATCCTTTTCTTTCATTTTATATAGCTAAAACAGTGCATTGCACTAGAGAATACTGTGTGATTTATCATTGCTGGTTTAATCAGGGAACTGCTCTTTCAGATAAGCTGTTTGGCTGAAATGCTGTCCCTGCTGGACTATTTAGTTGGATTGGAAAAACAGTGGCAGATTCTGTGGCTCTTTCCAGGTTAAAAACCTGATAATTTACTCTTTCTTTTTCCTTGTTAGTCCTTTATTAATAAATTTTTCTGTCTGCTTCTCAGACTACTATCCTGCTTAGTATCTTGTCCTAGAAGGTGGCTTAATTAGCTGTCGAGCTAAAGAGCTGAATAAACACCTAAAGACTCAAGTACTAAATGTCATTCTAACCATATCAAATTTTACTGTCAATTCCGGAATGCTCTTTAAAAGCGGGTTTGCCACATCCAGTCCTGTCTGAAGTAAGATGCAGGTATTGAGACTTAAGGGTACAGGTTTTGAAACTTTAATTTTATTCTGTGGGTAGGGAAGTATTTTGCATTTTTGGCTCCCCACATCTTGGGTAGATAATGGAACTGGGACTGTGGCTGCATACTCAAGGCATTTTTATAAATGTCATATTTTTCTTGGTGTGACAACTGTACTGTAAACCCCATGATGATGATACCAGAGGAAAATCAGTAGAAGGACATTTAAGAGTAAGATATCCTGTACACACATTGAATCAGGAAATATAAACCATAAGCTTTGGTGAGAAAAATGGGGAGTCTTCCAACAATACATCTGGCCTGTAGGAGATTCTTCCCCCCTGTCCAGGACGCTGTACAGGGTAACTTCCCAGGGACTGAGTGACCTTACCTGAGAGAGGGTAATTGATTAAGAAACATACGTATGATATTTGGCATGCTTTAAGATTGTGATTAATGCATTCTTTTAAGATATTAATAACTAGCAAGCTTGTGGTGTGTGTTGGTACTTTTTGGACTCACTTTTAGGTTTTAATAGCGTATTCCATGAATCATTTTTAAATTGCAATAGTGCATTCTCCATTGTATCCATATAACCTGCAATAGTGGCATATTGGGCCTGTGAGTGAAGTCCAAATAAATTGTTAATTTGAACCTCTCAGTGAAGTCTTTTTCTCTCTGTCACAATAAGATACCTTCATCAGTCATGGATGACTAAATGTCTGTGTATCTTTGTAGATGGTCACGGTCCCTTTATGCACGCTACTGCCTCACAAATCTGAAGCCTCCTAAATATTGACAGAACCACAAGCTTTTTCCATCTTGGTGTATGCTCTCTTCTTCTTAGCCAATATCTGATTGTATAAAGACAACAGAATATAAACTTTGTTGGTTTATGTTGGTTTTCCTTATGTCCAAATTTGGTTGCTGATACATATTCCCTAAAGTCTTATATTGAACATAGTCCTGATTTTCTTTTTCCTCTAATCAATACAAAGTGGGTTAAACTGCCCATATAGTCATTTCTTTTGAATTCAGAAGTCCATTACAGCCACAATTTTCTACTTCTACTCCCGTTAGTGCTTCCAAAATTTCAGTTAAATGGCTCAGTAAGCTCTGGTCCTAAAATGTTTCTTTAAGTGGACAAGATTAATGATTGGTGAGTTAAATGCTGTAAAAGAGAGCTTTGACAATTTCCCTTACCTCTTGTGAGCTTCATCTTGGATCTGAAGGTTGGCTCAGTAACAAGAAAGTTTATGTGATCTTCCAGGTAATGAAGCTTTTAAGCCAAATTTTTAACTACTGAAATCTGGGAAACAACTTGCGAAGCCAAATAAACCCAACTGACTTCCAAACACACACTCATATTCTCCCTTTCACTGGGACTGACTGTGGTGTTAGAATTTAAATTAGTCCTACTTTTCTAGCTCAGATTTTGAAAGAGTCCTTTTAAATTGGTTCAAGTCCCCTACGTAGATCTTTTTCACAAGGTTTATTTCTTAATTAAATTGGTTTAGTTTGAAGCAGTAAATTAGGAAATTAAATTGCTTAAAGGAATGACAAACTCTGTTAAATGTATTTTCATATAGAATTTCACTATGAAGTTTTGAAATCTAGTTTAAAATGTTTCAGTTCTTCCTGAATGAACAACAGTTAAACGAGGTGTAACTTTGTGGCACCTAGACCTAATCACACATCTGACTGGTTTATGATTATGATGAAAAACACTTGAATTTACTGTTACTTTTGGTTTAGACATTCAAGAAAATACAAAAAGTATGCATCAAGTCAGAAGCACAAAATATGAGCCAGATCTTTCATCTTCTGTTGCACAGAAAGCAACACTAATATCAGGCAGTGTGGCTTTTCCCAAACCTCCAGTAGCACGTCTGCCACACAAATTGGAAAAATATGTCTTGTGATATCATTTTGGACAGCAACACTTTTGTCTGTAGAGCATTACTATCTGAAAATAAGTTTCATTGATGCAAATAGAAGGGATTTTAATACTAATTCATGTAAGGGTTTGGTTTTTTTCTTTATATTTTAAGAAACTATGTCTGTAAGAGACACGTATGTATCCCCTGTGTCATGTCTTGCATTAATGTTCAGTGAAATAGTTCATCTGAGATGGTCTCAAATATAAATTACTCTTGTCAGCAAATGAAGCTGTTACTAAGGAATGGCAAAGGTACACAGGGGGATGTAAAGCAAATCAAATAAGGATTCGGCTTTTTGTCCTGATAGAATCACAGGATAGTTTAGGTTGGAAGGGACCTTTAAAGGTCATCTAGTCCAACCTCTCTGCAGTGAGCAGGAGGGGGAAGTTGGTTGAAATTTTTCAAAAGTAAAATAAGTTTGGTGGAGTCACAACTTCATAAATGGGTCTAAAATCTATGTCCTGAATTATGTGGGAGGATGTTACACGGAAATTCTGCATGGAAATTGAAGTTGGAAGATAGTTTCTAGGACTAAGTTCAGGTAGTGATGCCTCTATTATACACACACACGAAAAAAAAAGGTAGTTGATCTAAACAGAATTACACCAGATCTGAAACCAGTGACAGACTAGAAGTTGTCAGCACAATATTTTCTGAGACCACTGATTCTTATAAGATTTTAGTATTAAACATGTGAGAAAACTGGTATTTTTCTTAACATAGTGTTCTCCGAAGACTTAACGTTTCTCACTATAGAATGAACCTTAAACACCCGAGTGAAAAAAATTAGAAAACTCCTTTTCTTCCCTGGGCTTTGGGTTTTCAATTCAATATGTATGTTCTCAGTAACAGTGCACTGAAGAATATTGTGTGACTTCAGAGAGCTGTGAATCTAGTACACCAATTGTAATATCCCCACAAGCATATTCTTTACATTAGCTTCCATAATTGCTCCTGGACAGGTTTTTTTCCAAACTTTGCCTCCTACACATTCCCTAGCTGTTCCAACAACACTAGAAATACAACACTTGTCAAACTGATCTGTGAACATAGTGGTAACGTAATCAGGGACTAATGATTTTGGATTGCTACAAGTAACGCTGTTTACTAAAACAGAAGTCTTTTTTTTTTTTAAAAAAGGACACATAAGAAAAGTTATTTAGTTTATATGATACAAGTGGGTGATAAGCTCCCTCTTATTCTACATACAGTTCTGCTCCTTGTCAGAAAAAGTACTTTCCTCAAGCCCCCTCACCTGGCTTTGTTAGCATCTCACTCCCTTTCCTTGAGGCTGTGTGGGAGCTGCTGTTCTGTTTTCTGCAGAGAAGCTCAATAGGGCTGTTGAATTTGGTCTCCATGGACAAGATTGCTAAGTTTCCTATGCCCTAGAGTTGTATGTGGACAAGAAAAAAAACTTCAGAAATCTACTAAGAAGGATGTTCTAGTATAGTCATAATCTCCTCACCTGTACAGTCAGTTCAGATGCTGAGGGGTATTGGATGACTCAGACTCCAGGGAAGTATGCATGAGTTTCACGCCTCCTCTTTAAAGCATCAAAGGAAAAAGTGATTTTATTACCTTGTGCTGCCATCTCTCTCACTTTCTATTTCTCTTTCTCTCTCATTTTCTTCACACACACCCACACACCCCACCTCCCTGCCCCAGCTTTCCACTTGATATAGCAGGACTTACTGGGAAGTATAATGAACATTGGACATCAGGAGCCTGAATGTCCAGTGCATAGATCACTACATATCAGGAAGCATAATTCACTTCTGGATGTTATCAAAATCTTCACACAACAGCTATACTACAATAGACATATTTTTAAATAGATTTGTCATGTTGATAAAAGCATTAAAAGATACCCAAACCATATTTCAACAAGAAATACCTATGGTTTTATAGACTCTAAAGTAATTTTGCAATATCAACTTCTGTGCTTTTATTGTGACTCAGTTCAGTTTTGCAATTCCTGCTAATGTTATGTAGTTATGTGTTGTTAATTTTTAGTGTGCTTCCAGCTGTAATCACTCTCACATAAAAAGTCAGCTGCTACAAAGCTGGCATGCTTCTGCTGTTAATATTTTGAATCCTAACACACTCCACATGGGCTACTCCCATACTATTGTCAAATATTTGTTCACAACAGAGCTATGTGATTAATTATTTTTCCAGGACATCCATAAAACTTGAATAGGAATCCTTCTTGAATGAAGTAGTGTGAGTTTTTTATTACTATCATCAAAACAAACATCTGAGGCCCCTGCCTCAGATTCCATACTTGGCCAAAAAGAATCTTTTTTTTTTCCTAATTTGAAACAAAAAGAAAAAAAAAATCTAAGCATATTTAACAAAAGAAAATTAGCTGATGGACTTACATAGCACTCACAAAATATCAATGGTTTCCATGTTACAAAACAACAAATATTTATAGCATTTCCCTATGATTATGGAAGAACATAGCTTCATGATCCTGCTCTGCTTCAGGAATTTCAAATCTAAGTATGAGAATGTTCTCAATCATCATGTTTTATATCCAAGATAAAGCTAGTTTAGGTCTTGTTTGTTAAAATTATTTCATTTTGTGTAACCTACTTACATATTCTCTAGGTTAGAGACTTTATATCACATCTCTAGGATAAGTACCCTAAATACCATGGCAGATGAATTATCTCAAAGTCCTGTTTTATGCTTCAGTGAACATCTGAATGTTTTGTATGGAGTTGAAAACCTCTTAAACAGACAAACTGAGAAAAACAGCTTACCCAAGGCAGAGTTTTGAGATTTATGAGTTCAAATGTCTGCTCTTACATGGATATTATATTTGTATTTGGTATTTCTGCAACCTGTTTTAACACTTTAGCATCAATTTCTCTTCTTGGGAAGGTATTCAGATTGTCAGTGAAAGTCTGTGGATCCTGGAGTGCATCTGAGATGCAGGATACCAGTTTTTCTCTGTGTTCTAGGTCAGCGGAAAAAGTCGAATCTGAGTTTTTGCATACAGTATAGATCCCATAACTCAGCTATTCATACATTCTCTTTCTTTTTCCTCATATGGTCACAAAGTTGTACAGCAGTGTCATGGAGAACAGCCAGCACACAGACTCCATTCTTGCTCATGAATCCTACAAAACCCTTGAAACCAACATAGAATGGGGTTTTCTTTCAAGATTAGAGAAACAGCCCTGAAAGATTTTTTCTCTGGTCCTCCACAGTCTCACTGCAGAAAGCCATGTGGACTTAACCTTATCTGTCCATGGAGATGAAGGGGAAGATACAGTTTACTTTATTTCTTTTTTTATATTTCCTCATAAAAGTACTGTGTCAGATGCTTAAAAAACTTGGGATCCAATCCTGCTGTAACCCATATTGGTTTGGTGGATTGGGAACAACTTTGCTGGAGTTTCAATGACAGAATTATGCCTATAAATTTCAGTAAGTGCCTGGAAAAGTGTGTTGCTTAAGAAAGAAAAATATAGTCTAGTCAACTAATCCTTTATTGTTGTCTTGTCTAAAAGATTTTTTTTTGTTTGACTATGTTATACTAATAATTTAAGTAATATATTGGAACATTCTTAGGCACTTGAATGTGACTGTCTCTATTGTTAAGCAGTTAAACTATTTCCTGAGATTATTTTGGAAGGTGTCAGTTGTCCACTTGGAGAATTTCCAGGCATATTCAGGAGCTGGAACCTCTTGTAGACTAGTCTCAATAGCTTGTATAGAGCCAGCCTGTTTAGAGGTGAAGATGTGGATGAACACAGATGCAGGCTGTTCTGGGTTACCTGGACTCTGTTGAAAAAGGATTCCAGAACGTGTTTAATTTAATACCTAAACTAACATGCTAAGGTCATATTCTACATTTGGAGGTCAGTTAAAAATTTACATTTCTTCATTGTCAAAAAATTAAAAAGAAACCCTAAAGTTTGATGTATTTCATCTCTTTTCTAAAGCAAAATTCATCAGAAGTTACATAACTATGTAGTATGCAAGACGTTTTCTGTGGCCACAAAAAAGAACAGAGAACCCAACCTTCTCCAATACAATTAAAACTGTGGCATATCCTAGGGTCAGTTGATGCTCTTGAATACACAGGTATGATAATCTAGCAGCTTCAGTAGACATCACGTTGTTGATTGAAGGACAGAAACAATCTGTCAGCACAGTGATCTTACGGATAGATCTCAGTAAATATGTATTATATTTGAAGCATAATAATTCCTTCTCTTATATCATTGTATGAGCTAAATTTAAGATAAATAGATATGAATGTGTTTAAATTAGTCTAATTTACCACCCTCTGTTGGGTATTCCAGCCTTCCACTGGTAAGGCAATAAGAGTAAATGAAGGAAAGGTCAAAGATGGAGCTGTTACAAGAAACACTTCTATAATGCGTCAGTCCTACAAAAAACCATGAATGGCACATCATTCTATTATGTGTTCAACATAATGCCCTTCAACACTCTAAAGGCAAAGAAAAATCCTTAATTTGACATTAATAGAACTACTTTGCTTATGTCAATCAGATAGGAAGAAGTTATTGTATTTGTAGGTATAAAGTTGGTTTTTGATTCCTGCAAGATGAATATAAAATACCCGTATGGACATTAAATGTCTGATTTATAGGGATATAAAGGAAAGAGAACTCATGATCCATCAAAGAAGTCTTTTCCTGTTGAGGTAAGGGATGCCGATGCACTCCCAAGACATCATCAAGATTCAACTTCTGTCTGGTTGTTCCGTCTGTTCTCATGCGCATTCTGTAGCTATGTGGAAATGTCATTTTGTCCATTCAAGGCTCTGCCATCTTGGCCTTCAGAAAGCAATCGTGTTTATGATGATATAATCCTCTTGCCTTCTTATATAAAGATTGTGGCTGGATATGGTTTCAACAAAGGCAGCTGAGCCATATTTTGTCTGCACCAGCCTCTTGTGTGGCTGCCACTGTATGGGAAACCATTCACACATTTTCTTGGGAGGCTTCTATTTTTCCTGTGACCATGTTAATGCCTGTACCCTCTGTATGTTTTGGTTCTTCTGAATCCCTGTGTTCACTCATGATTGCTCATGTTCAGCCATTTGAAGGGAGGGTAGCCAATCTGTTCCTGTTAAAAATGCAGCAGAGAAGTGTCTAAAATGCTTTGAAAAATTAATCTATGATGTTGAAACAGACTATTGTAAGTAAATCTGAGTTCAAGAATCCCCCTGCCATCTCCAAAAAAAAAAGAAAATATTGTTGAAACAGCTCCTTCTGAAGTTGTGGAAAGACTTGAGAAAATAACTGGAAAGAGGTCAAGTCAATGATCTCTTGCACTATTGTTGCTATGATCATATTTTTGTAAACCCTGTGGTATTTTACACTGTAGTCCAAGGCAGCTGCCTATTGCTCGTGTGCAAGGAGAAGGAGGAAAAAAATGTCAGTAAGGGGTTAAATTGTTTTGTCTAATGAAAAAGAAAACTGCATACTAAACTATATGCACACTTTCTGAATTGCTTTGTGAGTCTTTATGACCTACCCTAATGCAATGCAGGATACAGTAGCTGCTTGCTTACTTGAACTCTGAGTGATTGAATTTACATATGCCATTTATAGAGAAGGTAAAGCTTTTCTATATGATCCTTTTTAATTCTGGTTTTACTATAGATGATTTTTAAAATGTGGTAAAATGATAGTGTCTTTCTGATACACAATACCACTGTGTTTAAAATACATTTTTTAGTCCTGTGAGTATCAAAGCCTAGGACAGCAAAGGATTCAAACAAACAAAAAATATATGAAAAATGAGTATTCAGAATTCATTAAAATGATCGAAAGCTCTGGGTATGCAATTCCAGCTGACCTAATTTGGAACTTAACCTTAACCTTAAACTCATTCATATTTCATTGCTGTTGGTCTTATCTTTAAAGGGTACCGCCTACCCAAAATAAAACACCCAACTTCAAAAAAAAAAAGATAAAAAATAAAACCACCCACAAAAAAACCCCAAAAAACCCTATCGAAATAACCAAACAAAAAAAACCCCTTCTACAATTATAGCGCAAAATATCGGGGAGATGATAACTTTCTGTATTGCAGTATTGCCTTTGTTTTTATGTTAGAGTTTCAGCAAAACGTAAAAGTGCTTTTAAGCACTTACTAAAATTAGTAAAATTATAACATTGTAAAGGAACATGAAACAATGGTGCAGGGGTACTTTTGGTGTTTTTTTTTTTCCCCAGTTTTTAAGTCCTTTATCACCCTCCAATTTTCAAAGCTGTACTGGAATGCCAAACATGAACCGAACCGTTTCCTTCGTAGACTGTACTTTATTTCCACTTGTCCTTTCATATTGTACTTAATTTTCCCCAGGAAGCCAAAAAATTCCAGATGACAGACAGAAGACGTGGACATTAATATAGATCATTCCTAAGACAACTGATTGGAGTATTTTTTTAGCCAGTTCTAATGAAAGCCACAGCAGTTACAAATAGAGATCTATGTTTATACCATAATTTATGTTTCTAATAATGCTACTTATATGAATAACATGTTTCTTATAAACTGGATAATAAACTATATGTTAAGACCATAGCAAGCCAATGGCACATTAGTTCCTGCATTTTTAATCAAATGTAGCTCTAGGGGCTAGACACTACAATCCTGATTTTACATTACTTCATTGTTGGGGAGGGGGTGGAGGGAGGAAAGTGACCCAAAATCATAAAGGGAAAGTGTAAAGCAATATAGCTTTGCCTGAAAGCTCACAGAATCTTTCATTTCTATGTCTTTGCATCACAGGAAGGAGAATATAAAGAAACTGTCATTTGGAAATGAATGACCTTTGCATTGAAATAATAAAGACAAAGCCCTTGGAATCCTTCCAGATGAAAGATGCTATATAAAGGTATGATTGTTAATAGTGGTTTTCAGTTGCAGTAACACTGTTTAGTTACAAGTTATAGAAAAACTAAGGACAGAATTAGAATATTTGTGAACTACTTTTGCAGAAACATTTTAGGACTATTATTGTTTTGCAGATCCATGGATGCATTCTTAAAACAATCATTGTGGAAAATAATGAGTTTGGAATTTATTACTCTACAGGTCTGTGTATATCTAGAAGGGAGAAAGACGAATCAGTAAAAATTGAATACATGTTATGTTGAAAATTTCATATGCAAAAAAAATATGAAATGCTTCTAATTCTAGTCCTGAACTGAATTTTTGCAAAGTTGCAGTGACATAAATAATTCACTTGTAAAGTTTAGTATCTCTTTATTTTTATAGATTGTCTACTAAAGGCACATTATTATCAATTAACTTGCTTTTTTATGTTTGATGGAGGTAATTGAAAATAGTCTTATTGAACAGAAGAAAAGATTCTTCAGAAAGGAGTCAATTCTGATGAAATTTTATTTTAAAAAGGAAGGAGAAAAAACCCACTGATTTTGAAAGATTGCATTAGGTGTTTCTGTATTGAGACTCAGTTTTTGATTTCAAAACAAATGAGGCAAGTAAGGTCTTGAAAATAGTTCAGTTCATATAATTAAACAGAAAGTGACAGCTAAACTTGTACAAGTGTATAACCTGCTGTGATATGTCTCATTAGGGCAAAAGGTACATAAGCCTATTTTAAAAATACATTTAAAATCCAAGTTTGTTGCAATGTTTGAGGATAGTATTTTTGTAGCTGAAGGACTAGGCTAAGGGTAGAAAAATGTGACTTTAGCTCATATTGTTTCCAGAAATTTCTCTTGTAATCTCCTAATGTCACTTCATTGTAGTTCATAACAGCTCATAGTCTGTGCAATGGAGAAGGTACCTCCGGAGTACTCAAAAATTAATGTTATTTTTTCTTCCAAAATGAGAAATATTATGTTTTACTTTTTTTTTTTCAGTTTCTTATTGAAAAACAGATTTTTCATTTATTTTTTTTAATCAGTTGCTGACTATGTAAGAATTCTTCAAAAACTCCAGACCACTGTAGGCAGTCTTTCATCCTCTATCTAAATAGCTTTCTTAGCACATGAATTCTTTAAAACCAGGATTGTGTCTTGGAACCTCAAGATTTTACATTAGAGCAAACAACATAGAAATAAATTCAGTTGTTATCCAGTTTAATTATTCACTCCTTCCTGGCATGTAATTATTTGTACAGTTCTGTGAGTTCGTATCTACTGAGCTCCCATGTCCCATGGAGACATAAGTCAGTTCACTTTTATTTCTTTTCATCTAGATTCCTGCTGGTCTTCCCCAGCAGTTCTTTTCTGCTTTGTTAGCCAAGCAATAATATGAAATCTGTGTAGAGACAATAAAGTCAATTGGTCTGAAAATGACTCTTGGTTTGGTTAATGCTGCAGGTAAAACCAGGACGTTTTATTACAGGATTGTCAAGCTGCCATGTCAGGTGGTTAGGAGAGCACACAAAGGCAAAATATGTTGTAAAAATCTCAATTTAAATATTACCTGTTTTACTTCCATCAGCTCCTCATTCTTCTTCATCCAAAATACTGCAAACCGGTTCATTCATAACTTTTTCAGAAATTTTTGCAAGGGTAAATAACATCTTTGTAACTGGGCCAATCATGCAAGCAAGTGAAATGCATTATTACGTCAATTAGAAAAGATGATTTATGTAAAATGGAAGTTGAGAAAAGAAATGACTTTTCTGTTTCAGCAGGATACCTTCCACCATCAAATAGGTTACGGTTTGCAAGGCTGATGCAAGACCAAACACATGGTTTTGGATTGAATTCATGCACCAATAATCATCATCCTATGTTACTGAAAGCTCCTTGACTGGAGATAACCATAGCTTTTCCATTATTTTTCTTCTCTTCTGTGGGTGACACTTCATTACTGGAAGCTGGTTCCCTTTTTTTCCTTTGCCTCATAACTCAGATTCTTGGCACACCATGTTGAATTTTATGGTTAAGGGTAGAGCAAATCATTCACAGCTGTCTGTTGGTTAGGTGTGCTCTATGCTTAAAAAATATTCATCTTGGTGTTGCTTCAAACCCAAAATCAAGTGTTCCCAAGGCTCTGGCTTAAAAATGCCAATTTTCATACCCAATTTTCTTCTTCCTTTGCTATTTCGAATGTGTCACTGACACTTTACAGGCAGTGTTGTCCAAACACTGATGCCTGGAGCCAAAATGGGTCTGAATTAGTAGTCAATAGATATTGCCCCAATGAGAACATTAGTTTAATTTTCCATTATTGTACTCTTTCTTCAGCAATATAGACTTTATTTTCCAATCAAGGTAATATCCATATCAAAGGATTTGAATTAATCATATTTAACATTTGGACTGGTAGGGTTGCAATGGTTAGCTGTAAATGCCTGGAGCTTACATTTTTAAATTTATCTGATCTTCACTGGCAGCGCATACTCAGATAGACAATCTTTTTTCTTGATTTGGCAAATTACAAGCTCTATTTCTAAGGACAGATAAGGTAATACAATATCCACCCACCATCTGTAAATCAACATTTAGGCAGCTGCCAGAGTGCTGAAAAGTCCATTTGCACTTACATATCCAGGATTTATCTATTTTATTGTTAGGCCTTATTAAAGATATTCCAGCTTCTCTTTTCTCTTGTGTTCAGTAGAGCTGTCATTTCCCCATTTCTCTGTCCTAGAACCAACTCCAGGAAACAGTAAATCTTTGTATCATTTGGAAGAAACCCTAGCATGCAGGGTGCCAGGTGAGTAGCCAGTCTATACTGCAGCTAGAGCCATTAAGAAGTAAAACCTGCTTAGAGGCTGGCTGTGCCTACTGGAGAATCTGAACTGGTAGCAATCTAAATGGAGTTTTATAGTTAATACCTGCTTCCTTGACACAGTTCAGGAAGTGCAGAGGGAATACACAAGACCAGAAAATGGACTTCTCAGTCAATGAAATGAGGTTCCATGTTCACTGCTGCTTGATGGCTCCTGGTCAAGCTTGCTCAAATTACAAATTAAAGGATAGGCTGAGTGGTTTTGAGGGTTTTACTTTAAACTACCAGCTCTACCAGCATGAGCTGGGATGTAAAAGTCAACTTGTGGCATCTCTGGTTCTCACATCATCTGGAGTTGTGAAGATTCTTGGGCTGAAATTTAGCTGCTTGAGGTAGGTGTGTCAGAAAATCTGGCTTGTACATGCTTTATAGGATATCTCTGAAAAGTGTAAATTTGGGGGAGGGGGCTTCTAAACAATTGAGAACGGTCAAATATCTTTTCTAATATCTTTTCTTTTGAACACAGTGACTCTCAATTAGCCTAAATTAATGAGTTTCCTTATAGGCTTCTTACAGGGGTCTAAATGAGTGCAGTATACATTGAAGAACTGATTCTCAAGTAATTGGTCTGTAAAGTAACTCACAAAGGAACTTGGTGAATTATGGTAAATGTGTTTCTAAGCTGTTCTACTCATGAAAAACATTCTTGCTAGAGCAAATATTTATTGACATAATGAATTTTTGTGTACAACATACGAGAAACACAGATTTCAATACCAGAGGAAAATAGTGTCTTTGTATATAAAGTGAGATGAAAGATGTATATAACTATAAGAACATGCCTATTAATTTTCTCAAGGGTACCTTTTATCATGGTTTTTCAGTAGTTGCATTTGAAGAAAATAAATCCCTCGAAAAAAATTGTAAAATGGGACAGTTATTCCACTGTTCCTTCTATGTATGCCTAGTTTGTGTCAATGACAACTCATGCTTCAGTGGATTTCTTAGACATTGAACTCTTTTGTTATTAGGTGCCACGATCTAGAAAGCCATCCTTTTATTTGGTAAAAGCACATTTCAAATACGCTATGGTCTTCAAGATTATTATTGGAGATGCTGACATCCTACTTTTCTTTCTCAGCAGATCACTGACCTGTTAATGCTTGACAAGCTCTTTTGCTGTCACGGATATGAGCATCTTGCTTTAGACCATAAAGTGTAGAATATTCTAAACAGATGGACATAGCAGTACAGCGGGTTATTGAAATTCAAAATTATTTTAAATTCCTTGAGGTTTAATCCTATTCATGTGCATTGGAAAATATTTCCCAATTTAGTTTGAATTTCTGTTTATTCACAACACAGTAAAAAGAAACCGAATCTGGCTGTCATTATTCTAGAGAATTCATAGATAATATAACTTACTTATAACAATTTATGAAAGAGAAGGAAATAATAAATTTGCAGACAAATTAACATTCAGTATTGAAGAAAGCTGGTTATAAAAAAAAGATGTACTGAAACCTAATTTTAAGGCAAAGCATTCACAGAAATATTTTTGGATTGATAATAACTTTAAGGATTTAGAGAGCAGTGGTTAATAAAAATACATATTCCCAAGTTATTAGAAACAGTCCATTTAATTTGTATGAAAAAAATAGTCACTCTATCTCATAAAAAAATTGTTCATAAAAAATACAACAGACATTATGGTGTATAGATATAGCAAATGTGATATTGTTGCCAATTCAGAGTGGAAATTATTCAGTCTCAACACATCATATCCCCGGTAAGTGCTTCGACCAAGAGGTCGAAGATGTCTACCAATGCTGTAGGCTCTGGATCTCATGATGCTTTTCCTTCTAAGTGCAAGTAAGAGCAACATAGAGAAACAAACAAACATTTTTTAAAAAGAAGTAAATCAGACTTTGTGCTTTGAAGTGGTTTTTTTTCATCCCCATGTAGATCAGGACCACTCAGAAAATTTTCATTTTCAGGCTGCACTGTTACTGAAAGCAGCTGTCCGCAAAATGTGATAATAAATGGTGATATTAGCAGTACTCCTGGCCTGGCTAAATGTGGTAGCCCCGCCATTAAGTTGCAGCTCAGATAGGTTTAAAGATGTTCAAAGATGTACATAAAGAAATCAGATTCCAAAATGTGCTATTTTATTGAAACATATTCCACATATTGACTCAAGGATAACATTAATTTATTGGTAATCAGATTAAGAAAAAACTTCACTCTAAACTTTCTGTCTTGATTAAGCAAAAGGTTGAGTAATAGAAAGAGATAAGAAGAAGGCATATCAGGGAGTTTCTTTAATCTTCATAGGTGAAATTAGCTCCTTAGATTAACAAGACAAGACAAAATATATTCCCTCTTTCTTTATTTGTTGTTAAAATATTGGTAAACACGTCAGTGTTTCTGGCTGCTCACAACTGAATCTGAGGCTTTGTATTAGAAGTTCAGTGAAACTATGGAAAGAAGTGTTGAGGTTCTTTCAGAATTTAGCCAAAATTAACATGGGGGTTAATATTCACATTCTCATAAATCCTAACAACAATTTATATATTTTTATATTAAACAAATAATTTCTGCATTTTCAGAGTAGTCACCAAGAAAGAGAAGTAATATTCATTGCTGTCCTCATCAAAATTTATTTTGAGACTATTGAAAAAAACCTGCTTCTATAAAGAGTATGCTGGTCCAGCCCTCAGCTGATTCTCAGCATTTTACAGCTGCCATAAATATGGTGGTGCAAAACATACAAAAGTTCAAAGAACAGCTGCATATTTGTGATCTGATCCAGCAATGTGATAAAGGCAGTCAACAATCAAACTAAACGAAGGATGGTTAGTGTACTGTGCAGGACTTGCTCACATTCTTGAAGCATCAGTCTCCAAATAAATTACTGTGATAAACCTTTTATAATAAGGAATGTCCATAACAGTTACATCTCTGTAAACTGCAGAGTGAATGGCAGAGCATAAAGCTAACAAATGTTCTACGTTAAAACTTCAGGATCAATAACATTTTTAAGATGTTATCAAACAAAGCATTCTGTGTTGAAAATAACAGCCTCGGTTTTATACAGATAAAAAAAAAACCACAACAGCTTTAGTGTCTTTATGCAGAAATGCAGTTGCAGAGCCAAAGTTCCCATTGTTCCTTAATGTTTATTTTGCACTGTAAAGAGAAGATGCTCAACAGAAACTGAAATTAATTGCAGATGAATTTACAAGGAATAAAAGATATACGTAGGTCCAATAATTGCCCTTTTCTGCTTTGTGGTGTGAAGCAGTGTTCCAAGTGTGGAACGCGGTCTTCCTACTTAATGCTTTTACAGGAAGAGGGACATACTTCCATGACAAGGCTGCATGGCTCAATGGAAAGCTGAAGTGTAGGTGACACGTGCGCTCATTGTCTACCAGCTGCAAAGATCTGATACTGTCAGATTAGTGAAGCATTACTGCTTCAATCCTCAGAAGGAAAACCCTTCCCAGCTGTTGGAATGAGCTGATGGAATAAGATTAATTAGAAGCAGAGAACAGTGTCAGCTTCCTGAGATAAAGACAGCTGAGCTGTTCTTCTCAAGATGAGATTATTTCCTTGTCTATATGAATTAGAACTCTATGTGGAAATGCATAAAAGATTAACTTTGTATATGGTGCAGAGACAAAACTATAAACTGTGCATGTAATCATTTGGGGTGGAATTTGGTTCTGGAATTAGACACCCAACTGTAGACGTCTCATGTTTCTCATTGATGTCTCCATATATGGCCAAGATGTCTAAACTTTCTTTGTGGTCAGTGCAGACTCACTGATATACTTAGAGTCTAAAGAACAATAAGACTGTGCAACCCCAAAGTGTCTACCGTCACATTCAAATTTTCTCCCCTACTTAGCACCAAAAATTTATCTTGCTCATTACAAAAATAGAAGTCACTATAACATTAGATGGCATTATTCTGTTTGGACTAAGTCTATCTTGACCATTTTATTCTCTCTCTCTCTCTGTTGTTTTTTGAGTGGGTTTGTTGTTTGGTTTTTTTAACAGAATGGTGATGAAAATTTAAAAAAGGAAAGAAAAAAATATTTTTTTCTGTATACTTTTTTGAAATTTTAGCTGTAATCAGGAAAATCATTACAATATCTGGAAAAAATCCACACAATGATTTGTTAATTTATGATTGAAATAACAACAAAAAAATCTACCTTTTCTTTATCTTCCTTCCTTTCTTTCCTTCCCTTCCATAATCCTTCCTCCCTTCTTCCTTTTTTCGTTCTGCCCATAATTCATTCTTCCATTTCTTCTTTTGCAAAAAATAAAAACATTTATATTGACCTCAGTTTTTAGTAGTCTGATAATGTTTCTGCAAAATTCCAAATCTGAATATATATTGAAAAGGTCTTTATTTCACAGAATCACAGAATATTTATGGTTGGAAGGGACCTTTAAGA
>KZ505698.1:927671-943428 GCA_002844005.1 Limosa lapponica baueri
TGTAGTGAGGGGCCCAGAACTGAACACAGTACTCGAGATGAGGCCTCACCAGTGCCAAGTACAGAGGCATGATGACTTCCCTACTCCTGCTGGCCACGCTATTCCTGATACAGGCTAGGATTGGCCTTCTTGGCCACCTGGGCACACTGCTGGCTCAATGTTAAGCCAGCTGTCCACAAACACCCCCAGGTCCTTTTCTGTTGGGCAACTCTCCAGCCACTATCCCCCAAACCTGTAGCATTTGATTAAAACATCAGGATATAATCATTTAAAAATAGTCCAATTAACTACTTCACTCACTAACTGAGTTGAGAAGTTGATCGTTTTCCTTGTCCAGGAGTTATTACATGGGATATAGGGCAAAATGCAGCAACTGAGGAAGAAACATGCTCTGAGAAACAGAATGGTTTAGAACTAAACTTTAACAAACTGTATAAATTCACATTTGGTTTTCTAAGCTGGAGAGTTAGAAACTAATAAATCTTAGCAGCTAAAACTAGAAGTCAGTCTGGTCCTCAGATGCACCGCTAGAAATAGATGTGAAAACAAAATTTTTTTTTCATCCTGGCCAGGCCATTGATACACTCTTGACTATGCTTCATTCTCCTCATCTATGAAATGGAGGTAGTGGAACCCTCTCTCCCCATGGAAACCAATTTAAATCAGAATGAGAAATCATTTGATGTGTTTAATATTGTTTTTTCTAAGATTCAAAAAGTATTGTAACATTTCATTTTTTCTCATGTTTCTCCACTCTGACATTGATACCATATAAACTAAAAATGCATAAATGGAAAAAGACACATTCATTAACTTTATTCTTCTCCGTTTTTGTCTATATGATATCACTAACTTTTGATCAGAGAGTAGGCACTTACTGCTTCTTATTATTAAGGAATACAACTTTCTCTTGACAGAGAAGAATGAGATTCAGAAAACTGCAGACTCTCAAAAGTCTGTGTTAATTTTCTTAATTAAATTCTGTCTCACTTTAAAAGGTTACAATGTCTCTTTATTTACAGAGCAGCTTATTCATTCAACTCTTTTTTTTTCCCTTTGAGCTTGTCAGAAGCTGTTAATGTTGATATAGTTTGACATTTTGCCCAGACTGCATCAAACCACAAACCTGAGAATAGAATGTGGCCATTAACAATTTAATAACCTGTTGCAATACTTATTTTTTTTCCACATCAGCAGTGTCACACTTGATAATGGTGTGATTTTTACCTTTACTGAATGAGACGAGACTATTTACTTTACATGCCATGGTTTCTAAAGTGCCTCAGAACCGTAACTAGTTAGAGGATTCATTTTTAAGTGCTGGCTAGTTGAAAATGTCAGAATCCATAAGTATACCTGAGCTGAGATTTGACTAAAGGCAAAAGTTTTGTCTGAGGAGTAGACATGAAAGTCTTGATTCGGTATAGTAGATAAGCACATGTTTAATCTGAAGAATATGAAAGCCATTGACATCAGTCAAAATGCTTTCACACATAAGCTAGGCAAATGATAAAATACTTTCATGACTAAATCTGAAGCTTCTATTCATGTCATAGTCTTGGTAAAAATCAATAAGGCCTATAAAACCATTTCATTGATTTTAGCATGCTTTGGCTCTTACATTGTGATTGGTAATAGGAAAACTTTATATGGAATGTGGGTTTTAGACCACTTTCCAGAATCAGTGTGCAGCAGTACATTTTGGCTAAGATGAGAAATATGTCAGGCAAACCATGGCTAAGATAAAGTACATATTATATCTAATGGTGGATGTGCCAAAAAGATAGAAGATGAAAATAAAAAAAAAAATTAGCACTCCAAGAGTGTTAATATGGAGCAGAAATATCTGGAGAGGCTCACAATATTTTCTCACTGTTTAATATAGTCATGCTGTAGCAGGCAATTGTGTAGCTTTCTGCTGTCTCCTGGCTGAGTGTGGATTTTTCCTGATGATACTTATGGGAAACGTTTATAGACCATTAGTAATCCATCGCAGTCTATTGCACCCAAAGCTAATCCTGTGCTCACGATTCATTTTACAAAAACTGAAACTGCTGTAGTCTGAAGGAACTCATATCTCTGTGTTGTTTCAAATATATTTCTGTAGACTAACATCTGATCTTGGTTATACCTCTATAAATTTACAATAACTTAATTGGTTTTCATGGAATTCTTGCCAGTTTATATTTGTCTGAGTGCATGCATTGGCCCTACTAGAAGCAAATCTAAAAATAGGTAACTCTTCTTACCTCATAGTATGGGAAAAGCATTAAATACAGGTTCTTTAGATACATTTCAAAAATTCTAATCCTTGCTCACCACTGACTCTTAGTATGATGCTGATTGCTTCACAAAAGTTCTGCCATGATATTCCTAGCTTCTGTAACTACACTTTTCTCATTTATAGCTGTAGCGTTATTATTTATGCTCATTGATAATGTATTTCCTTGTGCTTTTTTTTCCAACAAAATAAAAAAGAAAATTTTTTCTGCCTTCTGTTGAGTGAATATTCTTCTTGTACAAAGAACTCCTCCCTCTTTGAGAGATGTAGAATGTTATCATTTCTCTGGGAAAGTAAGTTTTCTCTCTTAAAGTACGGCTTTCTGTTGAGCTTTATAATTTAGACTTTCTACAAGAAACTAGAAAAATACCAAAGTCTGCTTGAGAGATGCCATCACAATAGAGTGTGTATTAGAATACTTGTTTTACCTTTCAATTCTAAATAATTTGTTACTTAGGTTTTTTTCAAGATAATATTTAGATGGAATCTGTGTATTCTCATCATATATACTCATCATAATTCCTGAGCTTATTTTTGGTAGACCTACAGAAAATCCTCTTTTGGGAACCTCTGCTATGATGACCGTAGGCTGATTGCCTTAGATGTGAGTAAGAGATGCATCAGGGAACATTTGTTTCCAAATTTCCTTGGGTTTTACAGACTCGTACTTTTGTGAGCGGGCACCATTGCAGGAGCTCTTGCACGTTCTGCTTGCAGTCAAGGTGTGAGTGTCTGACACCAGTCTTTCTACAGATAGTTAGCATAGTAGATAGGAGATAGTGGAATAAACTCTTCCAAGAGATCAAATAACCCCAGACTGTCTTTGTTTAAAGAACTAAAGAATAAGGTCATAATTTCTTTCAGTAACTTCATCACAAATGCATATACTGGCATACAAAATATGCATCTCCACTTGTGCAAAAACATGTACTGGATCAAGCTGTACAATTTTTTTGTTAGGACACAATTCCACAGCCTCTGAAATGAGACATTGAGGTGAGACTGTATATGCGTATATCTCTGTGTATATATAAAACAGTCAGTCCTAGATAAAAATCTAAATTCAGTACCTGCCCCCATATGATTAAAAATAGGTAGCAGATTAAATAATAACAGATTAGAATTAGAATAGAATTAATTCTTTCATTCATTTCTTCAGGCACTACTTTCTCATCTTGTGAAAATCTTATTAAATTTTCTCAAAAAATGCCTTTAAGTGTATAGGAGGGCTCAAATCAACTGAGAAATCTATGAAGCTTCAATTTAAAGAACTTTCATTTTTTTGTTTGCTTAGTTAGCTTCATTTTGATTTTAGATTCAATGTGATTTGCCTTTAATTCCAGTTGAAAAACCCTAATTTAGCATGTCTGTGCTGTAAACGTTTGGATGATGTGCCTGGAAAGGCACTCAGGAGTATACAGTGTGGTTCTGGTTTTCTAGTACCAATTACATTTGTTGTTCACTATGAACCCCTTCAATAATTCTTCACAAATTTGAACCCTGTTTTACAACTCCACTTTGTCTAAGAGGCAGTAGATCACATTCAAGGGTGTAGCACAGCTGGTGGCTTCTGCAGGACCAATAAAATATGATGCTTGCTTTAGATCTATTTCTCTGACAGTGTATTCCATCAAGACTTAGCAAATTTGCTCCTCATTTTGCAACTCAGTTTTGTGTAACAGCCAGGAGCCTTACCCTGAAATGGGCTGAGCACTCTCAGACTGTTTTTTTGGATTTGTATAACTCTGCCTTTATAGCACCTTGATAAGGTTATAGAGATGCTGCAGTCTGATGTCAGGAGGAATTGCTGAGAAACAGCAACACCTCAAGAGCGTTAGGAGAAATAGACAATGTGATGTATTTCCTCTTGTATAAACAGTGACATCTAGAGTTGCCATTAGTATTCCCTAATATGCAACTAAGTTAAAGGTTATCATCTGCTGCAGGTTTAATGGATTGCATTAGAATTACAGCAAATGACCCTTGCAGCTCCTTTAAACTTGATCGATCACATTGTAATTGTCAAGGCGGGCTAGCAATTAATTTTCATTAGTCAGGGAAGTCATTAATGCATTGCTGTTCGGGAAAATGACTATTAGATTGAAATGGAAGGGATTCAATCATTTTTTACAATTAAAAAAGTTGGCCTAATTTGCTGGTTCCATATGTGCAGAGTATCATTGCAGCTCCATTACCACGTGCTATTCCTGCTGTGATGCATTGGTTCCAACAAAGAGTTGAATATGTCCCTTTTCATACTGAAAGAAAGCATTTATTACAGAACTTCTATTGGGAATATTATTTCTAAAGAATGCTCTATCAATATTATTTTTTTTCTATTGCCTTTAAAGATATGCTGGAATTTAATGCTATGGTGAAAGGCATGCTTCCTCAAGTCAAAGTGCTATTTGTTTTTCCTTTGACATACAGGTTTTTTTTACTGAATAAGACAGAGGAGTTGAAAGATCCCAGGATGATTCAGCTGCCGTGGTAAATACTAAATTGCCTGGCAATGACAGTTAGGTGTGATATAGCTGCTTGACATCATGAGTGATACAACAATGCTCTTGATTCATGCAGCACATTTCACCTGAGAACTTCAAAATATTTTTTAAAACTCTACCTTCAAAAGGTCCATGTCAAATATAGAAATCAAATTGAATCAGAAAACCAAACACCTTAAACTGCAAGACTACAAGATGGAATTTTCATAAATGCTTTGTCTTACCCAATTTCTTTTGCTATTTAATTAATTGTTATTGTTTTCCCATATCCTTCATGTTAGGATACACTTTGCTGAGACACATTTTGTTATCCTAAAAGCATGTCCTGTTTCAATGCATTGTTTTTAATATCTCTGTAAATGTGCTTTTATTAAATTTGAGTAGAAGAAAAACAAAACTGTCTATGCCTGATGTGGTGCCTCTGAGACTAAATTTCACCTGCACTTTAGCTACCTAATGAACAGCTCTTTTTTTAGTACATACTACCATTCACTGCAAAGTAAATGCTAGAAAGCAGTAGTATTTGAATGTTTTCATAAAATTGTCTGTCTCAGTTTAGGTCAATAAATTAGGTGAACATGATGTAGCTCTAAAGGTTTTCAAAAACACTTTATGCTTTTCCTTCACTAAGGAATTCAGGCATTGCAGTAAGTAACACACTTAAAATTTATGTGCTTAAAACATGCAGAATTTGAGTAAATTGGCTCTTATCATGATGACTAAAACATATTGAAGAAGATATATTAATATTACTTATTGTACTAAGAAGGGTTTAGAAAGTTTAAAGCCAAACATGAAAGTATAATATTCTTGAATATACCTAAGGGAATACACATAGGAGTAAGGTTAAGTTTTTAGACTTCAAAAGTTCAGTAAGCTTTTGGAAAGCTAAAGAGTAACTAAAATTCCATTGATTTCAGGCCTGGACCGGTTGACTTGAATAGTCTTTTCTAGTATTTTTGGTTTGTTTTTTTTTTTTGTGTAAGGGATGTTAATGGGAACTAGGTACTTGGCTTCTTCTGTAAATGCCTCCAAGAATCTTATTTTTGTCTCTAGCAATCTAGAAAAGGTTTCAGAACATTTAGTTTGACACATATGTTGGTTTCCTCATGAAGTCAATGAGATACCTGGAGATTCCCAGAGATAACCAGAAAGTGGAATTTGTCTGATCTATTTTGATGTCAATACCATGAGGAGGTAATTGGTATCCCAATGACATCTTTTCATTTCTCCACTGATTTTAAGGGAAACTGGGATGTCTGACTCAAACCTAGGTGTCTGTATCATGAGTGTTTAAACATATACGAGCAGTCCCTCTACTGGTGTTTATAAATCTGATCTTTCCTGACCCAGGAGCCTGAAATACAATTTCAAAAGCTTAGATGCCTAACTTCAACACTTAGATGCCTAAAAGTCCTTGAAATGATTTCCTTTATTCAAGCTTCGAAGTCACTTTTGAAAATATTACCCTTTGTTATAAAATATTTACTTTCTTACTTGGAGGATTTCCAATAGCACTTTCATCACATAGGATATATTGTTTTGCAGTTTGATGAATTGCCTCTTTTATAAAACAAAAATATGTTCAAGATGTGTGTGAGATAGTCTAATCATATTTTCAGGTATGTGGCAATCTAGATGTTCCACTGTTAGAAGAATATTTTCAAAGTTGGGATCTAAATAAAAATCCTTTCTAATGTTCCATGTTGGTCAACATTCAGCACTTCCTTTAGAGAATGAAGCTCAGCAGTTGTGAAATTTGAATATTTAGGAAACTGAGGCTTCTTAAGTCATTAAATACTGAATTCATACATTATGTGACTAGACATTTAACTTATTTTAAAGAATTATACTTCCACTCTTCTAGTTAATGCTTTACTGGTAGTTATCAAGTAGCAATTGGCAACAGCCTAATGATTAAGAAACAGAA
The DNA here is from genome assembly GCA_002844005.1 of Limosa lapponica baueri. Taxonomy (NCBI): domain Eukaryota; kingdom Metazoa; phylum Chordata; class Aves; order Charadriiformes; family Scolopacidae; genus Limosa; species Limosa lapponica. Next base: position 934,387 of record KZ505698.1, read on the forward strand.
AATTAGTAAGATGAGTAGGACTGTTCTGTGGAATTGATGGGTTGTTCAGATAGACTCATGTTTCTTGGCTCATTATGTCCTTCTGTTTAAATATGTTTCTGTTACAAGATTGACCAGTGTAAGTCAGACTTCCTCCTGATTTATCTGTCACTCAGAACCAAATCCTCAAATCATTATGCCTATTTTGAGTCTCAACTTTTGTGGTTTTTTAAATGGAAGTCAGAGGATGAAATCTGGCATTTTCATTCAATGTATTATATGGTATGCATTAATGGTAAAGCAGTATGCTGTAATCAAAAGTTTCTGTGGGAGCTGGTGTAGGCAGACTTTTTGACTGGATAAATCCTTTTCTATTAAAATAAATGATTTTTTTTTTTCCCTGAGACAAAACACATTATAAGCTGCCATAAATCATATTTCCTAGTATCCAAAAAATGGAATAGGAACAAAACCTTTGCCTTCTCACCTCACTTTTTATATTTTTATTGTTCTTGTTTTATTTTTATTTAAAACTTTATTCTTGCACAACTGAACTGCTTTTACAGAAAAAAAAAAGCACCATTTTAATTTATTAATTCTTTTTAAATGGTGTTGATATTTGAAATGAAAAGACATAAACTATAGATCCCTGGAAACTTGTTACATCTTGAAGAGAGAAACTACCAGTAACTCTCTCTTACTTTCTAAAGGTATAAAATTCCTAGGGATAGAACAAGGACTAGGACTTTGGTGCTCTTCAGAAGCAAATTGCTGCACAGTTCTCTTGGATTAGACACAAGATAGAGGACAAACTGGGGATCAGCCGTATGACACTGTACAGTCTTGTGACCTTGATGGCTAACCTTACATAAGCAGAAAAACAACATCAATGAACTCCTGAAACCTGCATTACTGTTGTGTTAGATGAGTGTGTAGAGGTACAGAAGTATCTATAATGAAAGCCTGGTTCTTCAGGAACTGATAAAGTCTTCTAAGCACAAGCCCTGGGACCTAGAGAACCATAGATTCTTTTCCTCATAAATCCTCAAAATCCTTAAGTTTCAAGGATGCACTCAGATACTTCTACATCAACAAAAGAAGATATTAAAAAAATATTAATGTAATGAATCTGCATTGCCATTGCTAGTGAGTGGTCTATCTTAATTTTTATGTTGTGTAGACTACTATTTCGCATTATATAATCTGCTTTAAATATGCCAACTTCATGGAATCATACAATCAGAGACTCATAGAATCACAGAATCATACAATCATAGGGTCGGTTAGGTTGGGAGGGACCTTTAAAGATCATCTAGTCTAACTTCTCTGTCATGGGCAGGGACATCTTTCACTGGATCAGGTTGTTCAAAGCCCCATTTAACTTGGTTTTCTTGAATACTTCCAATGACAGTGCATCCACAACTTCTCTGGGCAACCTGTGCCAGTGTCTCATCACCTTCACTGTAAAAAATTTCTTCCCTGTGTCTTACTTAAATGTATCTTCTTTCAGTCTAAAACTGTTGTTCCTTGTCCTGCCCCTATAGGACAGGAATCAACTTACTAGTTCTATCCTATGAAAGGATCTGCATTTACAAAACAGTGTGAAATGTTGGAAAATTATGCATATTTCAGTGATTCAGTCCAGTAAATAAAAGATGAAAACAAAAGTTCATGAAAAGGATTAGCTTCTCTCTGTGTTCTGGTGTGCCCTTCTGTAATTTTCATCAATTACGTGTCATATAAATATCAAGCTGTTAAAGCCTTGATCAGGTTTTTGACAGCAGTGTACATTTCTGCAATTGCCATCTATCAAATACATTTAGGCCATCCTGAATTACTACTGGAAGAGAAGAAAACTATAAACCTTGAAAGTGGATCAGAAAAAGTTATTTGGAACGTTAATTCTTCCCTTGTCACAAGAAACCACACGTCATTTTCTTTTCTTTTTGAAATCCTAGGAAGAAGAATTAGGTATCAGCATTTTAATTATGCCAGTTTACTTTTAAAATAATTAATTATGACTCTCATTACTCTATGGCTTGGATATTTAGTTGTCATTGATATTCAAAGAAAGTTAAATAAGTTATTCTTAAAAACAGAACATTACTGAGATCGTATTATGAGTCAGCCTCCTTTTTTTTATAAAGTTTCAGTTCACCAATAATTCCTTTTGCTGTTCAGATCTTCTAAAGAAGTGATATTGAGGGTCTAGTTTTCAACTTATTGCAGAAGTCGTCTATATTTCCACAGGTCTACTGACACAATCTTGAAATGGACTCTATTCCTAGTGTGCTATACTGCTTTTGAGTCTTGGGATGTTAGTATTTTCTCTTCTGACTGAGTACACAGAAAGTTTATTAAAAGAATATTGTGTAAATTCAAACAGTTGGAAAAAGTGATAAGATGTATGTACAAGTTTGATTTGGCCCCCTTTTTGCATATGCATTGTTACAGTCTTTAATTACACAAATGCATGCTCTTTTTCCATTTAGCTCTGAGCAGTGCTCTTTAATTCAAAACTATAGTATAACTATCTTCTTCATTATCTTCACTTCTCACTACAAAAAACACAGCTTTTTACAGGGATTTATATATGATACTGACTTCTGTCACTTTTGAATGCTTCACAAGTATTAATTTTCTATGAGAATCTTTGAGCTAAAAGAATTACATTTTCCATATGTTTTAGACCAGAAGGGCAAGGATGGAGAGATTAAAGGTCAAACAAATTTGCTAACATAAAATGAACAATTTGAGACACACATGGCCTAATTTTTCCAAATATATGACAGTAAGGAATTAAAAAATTTAAATCTCCTCAATTTACTTTGCAATTTTGAAGCTTAGCACTTCTCCAAATCCTACTCCCTGGTCTTTAAAGGGTCTTTCAGCAAATGGAGAATATGTGCTAGTGAGCACCAGCTATATCTGAGGTGAGGTGTTTACTTATATGGGCCTCTGTGGCAGAAAAAAAGACACAAATATAGACTGTGGCATCCAGCTCTCTTACCTCTCTGGCTGCTCCTCTTTTTGTTTATGTGAGTGTATTCATAACTCACCATAGTTAACCGAACTCCTTTCAAGAGTACATGCATTAAAAGCTATCTCTGTGATGAGATGTATTTTCAGACACTTCCTGAAGAAGCTTAGGAATTGAGTATATTATTTTCTTTATATATAGTGTGTTAATATATTTATCTTATTGGAAGAAGGTTCGAGAAATTAATTTTACTGACCAGAGTGAAAGGTACATATATGCAGGCAGGAGAGGGAAGGCAGGGAGATAAACCAATGCTGAACTGATAAACCCCTCATAATACTGTATGTGTTCATACTACACTCTGAAATGGCTCTTAAAAGCATGTTCCCTTCTGCATGAGATCATCTCAGAGCCCAGTTTTGTATCTAGTGTCATTACATCATAAAGATATGTAGAAATATATATCTCATTCATATACCAAATTCATAAAGGGTATATGCCTCTGGGTCACATTGTTTGTAAATTCAGGCTTCAGGTACTCTTCTCTTTAGGTAGAAAAAAAAAGAGTTTTTTCCTTGTGAAATTCTGTTCTTTCTTCCTGTAGCAAAAAAGATTGTTATACCGCACCAGACTAACTTAGGTTGAAGGTCATCTAGTCCAAGCCCTTACTCAAAGCAGAGCTAACATCTCAGTTAATCAGGTCACTTTGAATCTCATCCAGCTGAGTTTTGAGTATCTCCAAAGATGGAGATTCCATGGATCTTCTAGGCAACCTGCCCTATATACAGTCTTCCCAGTTGAATCAAAATAGTAACTTTTTTTAAGAATCAAATGTCTTGATTTTTACACAAACTGATTTCAATTCCAGATGAAATGTATTCATCTATTTACAGTAATAAAAATAAGTAAATAATAAATAAATAATAGCTTATTTCCTCTTTTTTTTGGGGGGGGCGAGGGTGGGGCAAGGAGGAAGGTGGGGGTGGGGACAAGGGAGGAAGGAAAAAAGATTCCTTTCATGCTATAAAAAAATATTAAAAATTCCAGCTTTATTTGTTTTAAACTTCTAGAATAGCCTTGAATAAAGGTGTAGTGAACATTTTTAAACTCCAAGACAGTGAGCTAAGGTTTTTAAAGGATTAAGTTTGAGTAGAGGCTGGCGCTATGAAGGATGTTACCCAGATGTTTTATTTCATATTCACTCTGCATATTTCATATGCAGGCCCTTTTTTTGGTGCATCAGATTTGAAGGGCTAACCAAATAGATCTGAAAATATTACTCTCTTTTTTCTTTTTTTTTTTTTTTTAAGTATAGGTGGTCACAATTTGTAACTGCAAACCTATATACTTTCCAGAAAAGTGAAAGCATTTGTGGAAGTCAACTCATTTAGAAACAGTTTCTTTATTTCAACTTGTGCTTTTATAAAGTATTTATGCATCATATTTTCCAAGTATATATCCACAAAATGCAACCAAAATGTTTAGCTTGACAGCTTGTTTCCCATAGTTGTTCATCTCCCACGGTCCCACTTACTTCTTAGACCATGAAGTGATTTGTCCTCAAGCTCTGTCCCACTTGTCCTTGTATTTGATAAGAGATACTTGTGCATTAATAACTTCTAGTTGCTAGTTATATTTAGAGATCTTTTCTATATGCTCTTTTTCTTCAAATGAGGCATGAGAAAATTATTACTACTTGCTGCATACTTAATGCTTTAAAGTTAAAAGAACTATGCAAAAAAACTTTGCTTAAGGATTAATCACATCTGTGACCCAGGGGATAAAGGATCCCCACCTGTCAATAAGGCTTATAACTACTTATACCATCTGAGCCAGAGAGTTTAAGTAACTTGCCATGAAACTCATTTTTACTTGGTTGGGAGTTGAAATGAGGATTTCTTTGGCCATCAAAGTTATGTTTTACAATGAAGATTGCATAGAGATCAGTAATTTTCTTACTCTTCCTACCTATTAAATCACATTTTATGTAAAAATAAAGTAGAAGCTCCTGTAATAATATTTTTCAGCCTGAACTACCTCTGTCATTGCCACTGCAGTACTGCAGGATGATGAATGGGACAGGGAATTGATTCATGCAGCTATGACTGGGAGGGAACACAGCCTTATGGTCCACAAACCAATTTTTCTATTAAGGTGTCATCTATTCTGGAACTGTAGCTTCAGTTCAGTGCATAAATCTGAGATTCCTTGTATCATTTCCCCTCAACTCCCTTTCCATTTTGAACTATATGCCACTCTCAAATCCCTTCTGTTTTCAAGGATACTTCCTTTCCTCGCCATTTCCACCCATTTCCCTTATTCTTTAATGTCATACTGCCTTTTCACACTCTCACGGGGACATGACTTTAATTTCCATCTGCACGAGGGGCTCTGGGAGCACTTCTGAACTCCTCAAGTCCAAGACTTCATGCAATCCATGTCCACCCCTGTGTCCCCTACCTACTTCCCTGTGAAGACAAGCGGGAGCTGCTGCTAGGAGGTCCCTTGGCCTGGATGCAGCTGGGGTGATGGAGGTAGAGGGATGGCTGCAGTCCATTCCCACCCGACAGGTTGGTGGAAGAGAACACCTGCCTTGCAGCCCATATCTCTGACCTGTCTCTTTGAGGGACAAGGCTTTGAAGTTGTCATCATTTGCAGACTGTTCAGGGAAGAGTGATGATATGCATTAATGCTCTTCATCAAAGTGTTATGTGCTAGAGCGCAAGATCACAGAGGCAGTTGAAGCTGCTGCTACTGCTAAGTTGTGCAAATTTGTATTCTTCAATTAAATCTCTTTTTTTGCCTAATTTTCTCCAAAATTTAAAAACAGGCAGCATTAAAGAAATGTTAAATCGAATGTGAACCGTTATTTATCTTAGTACTCACTCCAAAGATACTTTTTATTCTTTTTGTTAAAACCACTGGACATTCTGCCCTCACAGGTTACCTTACCTTTGAAGACTTTTTAGACTGCTGTTCAGTAACTTCTTCTTTCTCCTCAATCAAGTAAAAAACCCCACATTAATGCTCTCAAAGGAGGTTATTTATTATTGAAGTAGTGTAAATGAGGGCAGGATTTGGCCCACAAGCAATAAAGAGGAGTAGAGCATGTAATTCTTCACACCATTGTGAGGAAAACTCTGTTCTGCAACAGTAAATTATCTGAACTTTTTTCAGGATATATGAATGACTACATAGTCAGAGAAAGCTTGTGAGGTTTAAAGCATAAAAATGACAACCATAAATAAAGGTAGAAACCCCTGATCCCCACTGAAATGAAATAACATAGCATTCCTAAGGCACTGGTGTCTTCGGAAAATACATTGCCTGGCTGACTAGCAGAAAGGGAAGGAAGAAAGTAAACCCATCATCCTACTTAGAGATTTGTTGCCCAAAAGTAAAGTTTAAAGCTTTTGCTTAAAAGGACTGTTTTCTCTAGGAAGACCTATCTTGTAAGGATGTGAGTTTATGGAGTTAGTGAGACTTTCAAACATAGATAAATCAACAATACATATATGCATACGTATTTTAATAGCTAGGTTTACCAAAAGTGTTTAACAAGATGGATAAAATACAGAGAATATCCACATCCTTTGATCTGAAGGGTGCAAAGTAGCAACGGAGGACAATAAGCATTTTCATAGCAAGGTGGAGGGGTGCACACAGCCTATCCTGGGAGAGTTAAGCTTTCTAGGAAAAAACCTGCTGTACTCTGGACATTTTCAATATTATTACACTGTTAGCCTAGTCACATTCATCTTAACATTACCCTATTTCTTTGGCATAGTAATGCCCATTGTAGATAACCTGATAAAATAGCTTCTCAAAATGTGAGCCTTGGAAAGGACAAATCTGCAAACCCTGTTTTGATTTGGCATATTCCAAAAGCTTCAGCATCATCACAGCCACAATTTAGAGGACAGAATCAAAATCTGTAAACAACAGTTACATGATCTCAATATGCACCAATTTACTAATACTGTATTGAGTGTAAGTGCATTCTGATGCTATAGATATGCCACTTCTTGCCATCTCATTGAAATGAAATTTTCTCAATGAAATTTTAACTTTGCAATGAATTATATTTGAGCCCAAACTAATCACATTGAAGAAATTTATCAGTAATTTCTTAATGTTACGGTAACAGAAGTGAGACATAAGTTTTAAAATCAAGCCAAAGTCAGCAAAAATTTAAAAGCACAAAAGAGTAAGATAATTTTGTAGATGGACAATATTCACAGACAGGCTCTCAGTGAAACCTGGCCTGTCTCACCTGGTTGTAGATGATCTAAGCTAAGGCTCTGTAGTCAAATGCTCTCTGCAATCAACAACAAGGATTTGTATTCGGCACATCATGAAAACGGGCAACTTGCTTGTTTTAAAACTTTGAACCATAGATGTTCATCTGCAGTGTCAGCATAACTTTTGACTCTTTACACAACCACTGAATATGGTCCACTGAGTCTATGATAGCCTGTGATGATAGCTTCTTTGATGAAGGTCAGATGTTAAGGAACTAATAAAATGACGCAGCAGGTTCATATTAGTCTAGTCTCTGTTTCAGCATAAACCGCTTTTCAACTGTTTGGCATGTACTTTGTCTCAATATAGAAATTATATAAAATTTTGTTCCTTCTTTAATAAAATATCCTTGCCTTGTATTTTTATATAGATTAGTCTTACCATAAAATATACATACATGTATATACATATATATTAAAGTAAACATTATGAAAATAAGAGGTAATCTTCTTTTAAAATTTTTAAAAATTCGTAGAACTGTATTTGTGTTCAGAGTTTAAATAGACAGACCATGCCAAGAATAAACTCCTTTTACTTGTGTTTTTTTCGCTTTCCTCTTCATAAGTGATCAATGTGTAAATATCATTCAAGACTAGAAACAGCAGGAAATATTATTTGATTTTGTCCACCACCTGGCAATTTTAGTGGAGGTTTCTCTTTTTCCTCTTCTTTATTGTACTCTACTCTGGAAAACTGTCATCTTTACTGAGAGAGTGAATATTTTGAAAAGTAGAAAATGAATTTAAATGTTTACTTAAACATATTGATTAAAAGATACTGTGCTAGGACTAATGACATTTTCATACAGTGTGAGTACATTCTCATATGCATTATGTTTTGATTTAGTATTCAAGAAAATATCATTATACTGACAGTTACTGATTTTTAGTCTTTTAAAAACAAATATAAGATAGAGAAGCAGCATGTGATGCATCAGCTGTAAGTACCATGCTTTTAATTATGTGTTATTACTCTACGAGGTCTTCTAAATACAGAGCGTCCCTGCAGTTTTTATCACTGATTAATGGCATATTATTTGGTTCAGTTTCTCTACAGTAAGGCACTGAGCTGGGAGTTCAAAATGGCAGTGGGTTCCCTTCCTAGCTACATTATTGATGTGCTATGTGATCTTGAGTGAGCAGTTTTACCTGTCACTCTCTGTATTGAATACATATAATTCAGATATAACTTTTGCTACCCTACCATACTGAGAGAACTGTTTAGATAGTGCACATGATATGCTTTAAATTTTTAACTCCTGGAGAAACCTGCTTTGCTAGTGCAAAGCAAAGTTACTAGTGACAATTAATATTGTTAATATTTCTCTTAAAAACTGAATGTAAGGTAGAAATATGATGCAATGAAAGTGTTGCAATGTTAAAGTCCTTTTCATTTATATTGAAGTACACATTCCTGATTGGAATTTTTTGGATAAATCTTTAAATGAACATGTACGTTCACCAAGAAGTTAGCTTATCACATTGAATTTCTAATTAAAATTGATCCTGCTCTTATGATTCATCTGCACTGTGAACACCTCTGAACTTGCCTCATGGATAAATGCATGAATAATATCTGCATTCAGTCTTTATTTGTACTGTTTCTGTGTTTTCAGGTCCCAGCTGTAAAACGCTGGCCTATGAAAATGATGGCTGCTTTCCCAAGGAGATGGAGAACACTCAAAATCTCATAAAGGGGTGTCGTGGTTGAACACCAGCCAGCAACTAAGCACCACACAGCCACTTGCTCACTCCCCTGCAGTGGGATCAGGGAGAGAATCA
>KZ505698.1:943578-982541 GCA_002844005.1 Limosa lapponica baueri
TACTTGGGAAGACAAACACCATAACTATGAACATCCCCCTCTTCCTCCTTCTTCCCCCAGCTTTGTATACTAAGCATGATGTCATATGGTATGGAATATCCCTTTGGTCGGTTGGGGTCAGCTGTCCCAGCTGTCTTCCCTCCCAGCTTCTTGTGCACTCCCTACCTGCTTGCTGGTGGGCTGCTGTGAGGAACAGAAAGGGCCTGGACTCTGTGTAAGCACTGTTCAGCAATAACTAAAACATTCTTGTATTATCAACGCTGTGTTCAGCACAAATCCAAAACATAGCCTCATACTAGCTACTATGCAGAAAATAGCACAAAAAAGCACAAAGGGAAGCTTTGAAGTGGGGAGGGGTTACATCTGAGAGCAACTTTTAAGACAACAATTTATAAGAGATATGAAGCCATTAAAAGGTATGAACAATGCACAGTTGTGATCTCTTAATGTTTTATTTTATATAAAGCTGTTTTTACTGTTTTTATGAGAGACAATTGCTGTATTGAAAAATGTACAAACTAAATAGTAAGGTAGGAGGGTAAAGAAAGAAAATATTGTTTTCAATTTCTAGACATAGCACAGGGAAAAATTAAAATTAAATACAAGACTTCCAAAAAAATATGCAGAACACAGATAGGAAATTGATAGGGAACTGCATTTGTCAAGGTAGTTTGAAAAATCCCACCTGATCCCTGAATCTCTCGGTGACACAGTATATCTATAAATGAAAATGCTTTGCTTAGCTTCCTACAGAAACCTGTGGCAGAGGTAGGGACTATGTTTCTGCTGTCAGAATGCCACACTAGTGCCTACTAGCACAAGTACATACTGTATTCACATGAGTTCAGAGAAAACTGATTCCTTTGCTGTGAACACTCTGTTTTACAATGATGGCTAAGTTTTGTTAGACGGATAAAAGTCAGAACCATCCATAAGCCTGTTAATCATGGAATCAGACCTTTAAATAGCGCTACTTGTGCACATTCAGGGAATGAACCTGGCCCCATATGAATTTCTTGTGGGTATTGACTATAATATGATATCTCTGGTCTCACATGCTATGATTAGACAGGCTTTTCTCTTTAAACACTTTGACTTCAGGAGCTTAGTGCATTATCTGCAAAACCTACTTTGAAATAGACCCAATTTAAAGGGGTAGGTTTTAGGAAGGAAATAGAAAGTAGGTGTCTTCAGGAGGAGGTCTGAATCCTTGGGTTCAGGGCTAAGTTAATTTATATTTTTCAAATGCATCAAATACAATATTAAATACTGTAACAAATATAGAGTCTTCCACACTCTGTTGCCTAAGTTTATGGCTCAAGAGAAACCATCCCCAGGCTGTAACACAGTCCATATGGCTGGCTGTTTGAAGTGTGCTTAGTACTCCATTAGGGATTCTCGATTTGTACTTTTCAATCTGATTTCGATAAGACACAGGTTTCCTTTAGTGGCCTGACCTGGTGCAAACACATAATAGATTAATTCTATAATAAATTATGCTGGCAGTAAAGCTTTCTGGACCATTTTGCCTCTTAAGTAACAATTTTATTTTTTTTTTATGTAGCCTTATAAAGCTGAACCAATGTTTCATTTGTAAGTCACTTTATGTATATACAGAACTACTTGAATGTAATTTTGCACTGTGTGCATTACTTGAGTGTATTCCATTTTATTGTGTTTCTGGAGTTACTGACACATTCTGAGGAATACTAAGAGCTTTCTGAAACAACATTATGCCTAGAAATGTGCTGAACTGCTATTCAGGAAGCTCCAGCTGTTTTTATCTGAACGGTGGCATAACTGTATTATTTCTATATGCAAAATTGCATTTCCATAAAGTCCACTACTTTCTTCTACTTTTATGTATTGTTTTTACATGATACCATTATTTTCAAACACTGAGATTGTTTTAGATTTATTATCTGCTTAGCATTTTACATAGTTCTGCTACCATTTCTAAATACTGTTGGTACAGAAGTAGTAAACTATGTTATTTTAGGCATTGCTACATTGAGGACCCCAATTGCTAGCCTCCTGAAAATCCAAAGCCAAGATCTTACAGATTAAACATAAAGCAAAAGATGACAGATGTGAGTGGACAAACAGGGAAGTACAAAAAAATGAGACAAAATCTGTTAGCAAGGCTGGCAGCCCACTGGGAATCTAATATTGTTTAAGAATTACTTGTATTTTTAAAGGACAAAATTAAGGACAGCAGTGCAGGAGCCTTCTACATATTTCCAGGGAATGCCCATAGGCATAAGGGACAGCATGGGAGAAACACATTGCAGTGCTTTTATATATGTTTGCCAACAAGTTACAAAAACTGTTAATCTGTTAGCTTCTTCCACCTTTCCTTTTCAGGCTCATGAGCTCCATGATATCTCTTTTCTTAGATACACCCTGTCCCATGTACTTAAATCGCCTCAGGGCTTCTCATAACTAAGATGGTATGGTAGGGAAGGAAAAAATTATAAAGACTTTGTAAGTGACAAAAGGATGGCTCTTAAACGGAACATACAAAATACACATCAAGATGCTATCTTTCGGTGTTTTTTTGTTTCTTTATGGTCACATAAACTGTGAAGTCACACCTATGCAGGGGCTATGTGATAGAACCATTCCACAAAAACTCAAAGAACACTAATCATGAAAACAAACATCCTACTGAGCTATACAGTATTCTTGGTAGCAAGAAAATACTCTACAAAGTCATCCGACCTTCTACTGATTCATCAGCTGTCTACCTGTTAACTGTCTACCATAATGTGTTATCTGAACACATTATGGAGATTCATGTACACCTTACATGAAAGAAGAGGAAGAAGAGGAGAAAGCATGGAGTGGATGAAGGGGAGAAGGAGACATTGTGGGTGCTATTGAAGGACACAGAAAATGCAGATGTACAAGAAGTTGAGATGGAATCTGAAGAGAAAGGAGAAAGATCTGAAATGTGGGCAGAGTATATCAGGTACAGGTGACATGAAACTTCAGGCACCCAGTAAACAAAAGGGAAATAGTGAATAAGTATAAAAAGAGAAAGGTGCATAAATGGAAAAAAACCAACCAAACAAACAAAAAAGAAAAAAAAAAGAAAAAAAAGAGGTAGGTCACAAAAAATAAGAAAGTTAGAGAAAAAAGATAAGAATATTTTACACAATAGGAAAGGAATTAAATCTACCAGAGGAGAGCAAGGATCCAGCAGAATTGATGGGAAAAGACTGATGCAAAATATTTTAGATTATTTATAATGAGCATGAGAGGCAGAGGATTTCCTGAAATGCACGTAAAGTTTTGATTATAAGAGATGAATAAAATTACATAAATCCATGTACATAACTTTCCAATTTCCAAAAGAAAATGCATAGAGAGAAGTAAAATGTTGCTATATTAAAATCAATTAGCGTTTTAATTTAACCTTAATGTCAAGATCAAGTTAATTTCTTTATAATCAACTGAAATTATCTTTTCCCCAGATGGAAGTGCTTTTTGTGTATTGCCCAATAGCTTTCAGAAAAGTTTGACTTTTCTTATTTAGTAACATCTTTCTTTCTTATTTGATCTTAAAACAGAGCCTCAGTTGTCGTTACAAAGAAAAGGACACTGGCTGGCAGTAGGGAAGGACTTCTGTAAATTACTTACTAAACCCATGAAGGTAAAAGAATGCTGAGAACATTTATTGCCAAGTCGCAATCTTACAAAATGATGATTTTTGCATGACCAATCCTAATGAAAACATGGGATTCATTCCAGTGCAAAGATTTGTGCAGGAGCAATAAAAATGCTTGCATAACATTTTTTTTTTTTTTCAATTCTCACTATTTAAAATAAAACCAACCAACAAGAAAACCTGAAAGTGCTATTTATGACATCTCTGCAATACAAATTATTAGTACTTGCATTGATTAGATTCAATTGTTTTACTTTTCAAACTAATTAAATAGATATTTATAGTACTAAATAGATATTTAGGTAACTAAATAGATATTCTTCCCAAGTTTCGTGTATTTAGGCATGCTTTGCCAATTAATTCCAAACTTCGGCTGAGTTGTCTGATGATTCAGCAGACATGTAGGCAGTGGTTACTTGTGAAAAATTACTTTTCTGTCCTTCACCATCCACATTCTCAGCTTTGTTCATAACCACTCTCTTCAAGACGACTTCGCATTGTGCTTGGAAAATCATCAAGTAAAGGAAAGAATAGTCACTTGGACAGGGTAGTAAAAAACAGAAATTCTTTCATTACTGTGGGTTTTGAGTGTTAGATATTGAGATGGACAAAGACGATAAGCACTTTCAAAAATCCAATTTAATTTTCTTGAATGCATAAAATCAAGGAAACAGTAACAGACTTTTAAATAAAATAAAGACCCATTTAAATATGTGGTATATTTAAATTCTATGCTAGCTGAGGATTCCAACCACTGGAAACAGTTCAAAATTATTACAATGGGCTTCCTGATGCGGTTTATGAGACAGGGGAGTTTGTGAAATAATTTTTGTCTCCTACATGCAAGTTAAATATTTTTATATATTTAGGAGGTCACAGCCTGATTCAATTCTGACTAAAATGAGCACCTAGTGAAGTCATAAAATAAAATATTAGTCATTCAAACTCTCCATGGGGAGAGGAACAACTGTTTCCACTGATCCTGTTGGGAACCTAAGGCAGCTATCTCAAAGCTTCTCAACATGGACGAGGTATATGAGACAGGGCAGAAAATTGTTGCCATAATTCCAGACCAGTATCATCTAGAGGAAGGAAAGAAAAATAAGATTTGCATACTTATGCTACTGGGTTTGTTTCCATCTTTTCACTCCTATGCACATAGAGTGAATTTTGACATAAAAGAAATAGCTGCATATTCAGTTCAAAGAGGTCCTAAAATCAAAACCTCTTTCAGTTCATGTATGTTGTCAAAACTTAAGTATTGTTTTATTTCTTGTTTCATTTTGGGTTCACAAATACATTTTAATGGAACAAAGTCTTCTACTGGGTAATGATTTCCCCTAAGGAATTCCAGATAAGGATTGCAATGATTGGGCAGGCATATTTCATTTTTAAGCATAAAAATTTGCGTCACTTAAAGCTTCTTGGATGATGTCATATTGGTTCCTTCTACCTTTTAATATATGTCTCAGCACTCAGATTTTGCACAGTTTTTTCTAGAAGTTCCTTCCTAAGTGAAGTAGGTGGATTTTGGTTATCTCAATATCAAAAGTCACTCCAGAGAACGTATCTGCAAGTTAAGACCTTTTTAAGGGCCTTAGTTCTCTGGAGATTTTCTGTTCAGAACTCATTTGTATGCACAACCCATTCTTCCTGGGTGACATAAGATCCATGGGATCTTTGTAGGGACAAACCCTCTGATTGGAACCACCACCTGTGTTCTGCTTCCTCCCCCAGAACAATTCAGGAAACTCATCTGAGAGGCAAGTTCTGAGTCATAACTCTCATTTGTGAATCAGGCTTAAAGACTGCAGCTATCTCTCAGCTGGCCCCAAACCAACTCAGAAATAGATTCACTAATCAGAAATAGCATGTGTCTTAGAAAGCCAAGGTAATTATAGTGGCCTTCGCGGAGTGTACTGCTGGGATTACCAATGTCATATAGGACAGTACGTCCTCTAGATGTTGACTGAGTAAATGAGTACAAAAAATGGCTACATATTCTCTGAGTTTTCTTGGACAAGGAAATTAAAATTAATTACTGTTCCTGAATTATGATATTTCTTATCACAGTTCTAGAGAATCTGATAGTAATTACAATTTTAAACAGAATAAATATATCCCTTCTTAGTGTCCCAGGTTATAAATCTCTGTGGGACTAACAGAACATACAGCAGGTTAGAACACTTTCTTTCCTGAGGACTGTAGGATCATTCCCATGATGCTCACAAATTCATAGAAGAGGCCTATTTCTTTTTACCTAAATTTCTCATAAAGCTACAATTACAATTATGTATCAGAATACAAAAAATAAATGTTTACTTTAACAGAATTACCAGTGCAGACTGGTCTGAAATTTTTATCATAGTTTAAAGCAAATTTCAGTTCAATGACTTTAGACATGGGGGTTTTTTTAGATTTTTATTTATTTATTTATTTTTATGAAAACTCAACACCTGCTCTGGGGCACAGCATGAAGTAAAATTAGAAATAGATCATTTTGTTTGGCACAGCTCCAAAACCTCAGAAAAACATTGTTTGATACGTGATTATGAATATAAACAATTGTTGTATGGATGTTATATATTGTTAAACCCAGGAATATTTAAAGTAGTTTTCAGTGAAAAAGAAGCTGAAACACGGAAACATGTAAGTGATTTGCGGAGGGGGAATTCGCATTTACTCAGAAACATGGTCTGAGGTAAGGTTCTTAAATAGATTTTTTTGATAATCAACATAAACCTTATCCATCCATTTACACTGAGCTGTGTTGAAATGTGAAGCTTTCCTGAACTCATGGCTATAATATTATCATTATATTAATTGGCCAAAATTCTGGTCTGCTTTATATCCAAGTTGAGATCAGTAGAAAAACTGCAGGCTTGTAGTAGTATTATAGAGGGCAGAGTTTATTCTATTTGTTTTTTATTCTGAACTGCAGTTGCCATCAACAGGTAATGATGAAAGGAATTAAAGGAATATGGAAAATTACTTGTGCATTTTGACAATTATTTGAAGAATTTAGCTGGAGTGTAGATTTCTTTGGTTAAAGAAAGTGCCAAAGAATCGCTGAGCAAAATGAAGCATTTAGTATGTTTTGCAAGGAAGTGCTGAAAAGTGCTGAAAAGTGCTGAAAGCTGAATGGTGTGAAGATTAACTTTGCAGAAAATTAATCGAACTTGTAGTTTAGATTAGTCTCTCCCTGTTAAGTCAATAATATCCAATGACCTATTTGGTGAGTTCCAACAGCAGTGATTGACTAGATTGACTAGAGCTCAGAGGGTTGCTATTAGGGGCGCAGAATGTAGTTGGAGGTCTGCAACAAGTGGAGTCCCCCAGGGGTCAGTACTGGGTCCAGTCCTCTTCAATATATTCATCAATGACCTGGACGAGGGGATGGAGTGTACCCTCAGCAAGTTTGCTGACGATACAAAACTGGGAGGGGTCATTAACACGGTGGAGGGCTGTGCTGCCATACAGCGAGACCTGGACAGGCTGGAGAGCTGGGCAGGGAGGAACTGGATGAAATTCAATAAAGGCAAGTGTAGGGTGCTGCACCTGGGGAGGAATAACCCCAAGCACCAGTACAGGTTGGGGGCTGGCTTGCTAGAGAGCACCTCTGAGGAGAAAGACTTAGGAGTCCTGGTGGACAACAGGATGACTATGAGCCAGCAATGTGCCCTTGTGGCCAAGAAGGCCAATGGCATCCTGGGGTCCGTCAAGAAGAGTGTGACCAGCAGGTCAAGAGAGGTTATCCTGCCCCTCTACTCCACCCTGGGGAGGCCCCATCTGGAGTACTGTGTCCAGTTCTGGGCTCCCCAGTTCAAGAAGGACAGGGAACTGCTGGAGAGGGTACAGCAGAGGGCTACAAAGATGATTAGAGGCCTGGAGCATCTCTCTTACGAGGAGAGGCTGAGGGACTTGGGTCTTTTTAGTCTAGAGAAGAGAAGGCTGAGGGGAGATCTGATCAATGTTTATAAATACTTACAGGCTGGGTGTCAAGAGGATGTGGCCAGTCTTTTTTCAGTGGTGCCCAGGGATACTACAGAGGAAGTGGGCACAAACTTGAATATAAGAAGTTCCACCTAAACATGAGGAGGAAGTTCTTTACTTTGAGGGTGGCAGAGCACCGGAATAGGCTGCCCAGAGAGGTGGTGGAGTCTCCTTCTCTGGAGACATTCAAGACCCGCCTGGACAAGTTCCTGTGCAACCTGCTCTAGGTGGACCTGTTCTGGCAGGGGGGTTGGACTAGATGATCTCCAGAGGTCCCTTCCAACCCCATGTGGTTCTGTGATTCTGTGATTCTGTGACTTCTGTAACAGCTGTGGGTTCTACGTATTTTCTCAAAATCAAGACCACAAGCTCTTAGACCTGGAGCTTAAATCCAGCCTAGGTATCTCAAAGACAAAAAGAAGCATTCTGCAGAGTTATTTTTGTCTTATATTCATAGAATTCTGTCGTTGATTAGCCTCTCTATGTGATCACAGAAGGAAAACAAGCATAAAAATATGATGAACTCTTGTGCTTTTTCCTGTGGATCCTGTTCCTAGCCTAAACAGAAAAAAAGAAAAGAAAGAAAGGAAGGAAAAAAAAAAAGGAAACTCAGCCCCCCTCCCCTGCTCCCTTCCCCCTAACCTCCATTGTCCCCCTTTAAGGAATGAGCCTATGAAATCTAAATTCAAAAATTTCAACTTCATTTATAAGTTAAGATGAGGAAGCATATCAAGATGTAAGTAGAAGTAAAACCATCTTAGATTAAAAGTCCGTCCAGGTGAGTACCTGCCTTCAATAGTGGTTAATTCACAGGTGCCTAGGGAAGAATACAGTAACTTGGAAAAAAGAACATAATATTTCTCCAGAATAGTTACACAGCTTTAAACAGGTTTTGTATCAGAAGCTCTTTCACCAGCGATGGTCTTAGGTAACAAGCCATCTAATTTCCATTTTAACTCAATCAACAGTGACTCCAGAATTTCCTTTTCCCTTTTGCTCATGTTTATAGACTTTTATCATGTTGGTTTTTGTCTTTTTTCTTGTGTTTTACTCTATATAATTCTTTTGTATATTGAACCTTCTCCATAATGTTTCTAATTTTTCTGTCCTTCCAGAAGGAGTTGGCAGCTTAAGCATCACATAGATTCATATCCAGGATTTCTCTTTGGTTTATTCCCTATCCCTTTCCTATTAATTTTGATATTTTTTGCTTACTTCTGATCACAAAATATATTTTCATAGAAACACATATCATACTTCTAAGATCTTGTCCCTGGGGAAGAGGAGACCATTACTTTATTAGCAAGGTCAGAATTGTTTTTCTCATGTGCACCACTAATGAATTAGTGCACCCATCTGCAATGAATTTTGTCTGCCATTCTAATGTTCAGTCACTTTCTCTAGTAAGGGTCTCTTGCAGTTCTGCTCCACAGACCTTTGTCTTTACTGCCCTGAATAATTTAGTACCATCAGTAAACTTTATCATCTCAGTAGTCACTTCTTTCCACACATAGTTTCTGAATATATGCAAACAACATGGAAAGGCACAGACATTCATGCAGAAATCCACCTGTAATCTTTTTCACTATGAAAACTGATCTTTCACTCTTTTTCCTATTTTAATTAATTATATAGCTATGTGAGAATCTTCCATTGTATACTATTTTAGCTTTCTCTCTCATTTACATACTTTGCTGAAGCACATTTCTAAAGTTTTTTAAATCCATGTGAGACACAGAACAAATAGGTTTTGTTGTTGCAATTTTTTAATTGCTCATCAAATCCACTCATCAAAGAAACTTTTTGGTTGACAAAATCTTTTTTAAAGTCTGGCTTGCAGAAATCCCCTGATAATTAGACCGTGGAAAAGTGATAGAAGCACCTAAACTAAAAAGACAAGAAGAAAATTTGCCAAGATTTTATAATGAGAGTAGGGAGGTTCTGGGAAGGTCTTCAAAGTCAATAATGAGTCAACAATGAAACAGTTGCTTAAATAATGCTATGAAAGTCATAACAAATGATTCTTAACCAGTGAAAAAATATTTTTGAGGGCTAGCAAAATATTTTCAGTGGAGTAAACAAAGACCAAAATTACACTGATGAAAAAAAAAGAAAATAGGTGTGGGAATGTTCTAACAAAAGTTGCTAAGCACAGAAGAAGGACAGGGACTTGGCATTAGAAGATAAAACAGAGTGGGTTGAAACAAATAAATAAGCAACTAGTACATTTATTTTATTAAGGAATAAGTGATTAACTGGGAGGGCAATCAACTCTGCAACAAGTAAGGTAATTAAACATTCATAGAAGCAACAAGAGTGCTAATCTGAAGTATTTTGAATCAATTACACAATTAAGCAGTTTATAATGAGGCAATGTAGGAAAAATAGAACTATAGACTGAAGAAATAGCTGGTTCTTAGTGGACAGTCTCTTATACAGGAGTCCAAGAGGAGTAAGACACTTACCAGGAAATAGTCACTTAAGGAGATATGGAATGAAGTCAATATATGGAACCTATACCCTTAATGCTGCACAGCCCTGTAATAGGTAAGTCCCAGAAGAGGGCAGCGGTGCTCCATGAAGACCATAAAATGATGGTGGCCAAGGGTTTTAATGACTGTGTTCTTGTGCCCTTCATAAACAAGTACTTGCCTACACAGGATTAAAGTCGGGCAACAGGGCACTGCAGAACTGTACTTGAACCTTGGTTCTCTTGAAGGTGTAAGGTTCTCCTATAGCACAGGGGGGGAAATATTGGATCTTCCTGAACTCCAATATGTCTTTTATTGTTGAGCTGTGGCACTTTAAAATACGGTGAGCATTAAGCTTCCATACCACATTAGTGCTTATCTCATTTCTCCTTGTGCTTGTCTAAAAGACTTGATATGAAACGACTTCCATCATTTGGCCTTCACAGGAGAAATGGTTCACTGAGATTCTTGGGGTCCCATTATAAGTTATAGCAGCTGTAATTTCAGCCATTTTATGGAGCAGTCCATTTGTGTCTGCTCTGGTTCCTAATGCTACCAGCCAGTCTGTAAAATGATCCTAATCTATTACATTTAAGTCATTTGAGTCATCTTTTTGAAGATTGTTGAGTGCGGAGATACCCATAAGGAAACAATGTAAGTTTTCCATATACCACATATGTTATATGTCTGGTGAAATGTACTGCACACATTTAAAAAAGTGACAGTATTACAAAACTGACAACTTTTCATGACCTTTTGTATTATAATGTATTTTAAACATATGGCAGGATTCCGTTCTTCTCATGGATGTGGCAGATACAGTATGAATATTTCATGAATTGTATGTGCATGTGAAAAAAAATTTCTTCAAGAAACAGGAGATTCAAGAAAGCGCATTAGCCTTTTACATTTAAAGTGGGAAAAAAGCTACTGATTAAATATATTACAATGAATATTTATGGAGAAACAGTGAATATTTATTGAGAAACAGTGAATATCAAGAGGTAAAATAATAAAACCAAAATTATGATGCAGTGGCATTCTTTATTTTTTGTTCTAGGTTTTGTGATTAATTGTAGTGTGGCATGCTTTGCTTTGTTACTTCTTTTAATCTCTGTTTCTTTTGTATTCTCCGTTTATTTAAAATACCAGCTCTTTGAATATTCTGACTTAAGTACCTTTATGCTCTATCCGTTATCATACTTGAAGTTCAGAGTAATTAAAACTAGGTGCTGAATATATCTTAAAGTATTTCATGTGGGAGTCCCTCAATTAGACACACAGTAACAAAAGTAAGAATATGTTCTCTCATCAGTGTTCCCCAGAAGTTATTTCCTACGTTTTGCTCTTCCAGCTATATACTGGGCAATGTCCAATACGTTGTAGTTACACTGCTTATACTGAAAAGAGACGCACGATGCAGATTTACACATTAAAGAGTACTGCTGTCTAAGGTCAAATATGCTTCAGATAAGTATGCAAATAATTTGACTGAGTCTTTGGACATTCAAAGCCACATTTATGCTGTAGACATGAGAGGAGACGTAACAACAGAATTTGTGATTTAGAAAATACCCATAAGAGTTTTAGGATGCTCAGTGTTTTGTTTTTCCAAAGTACACTTGCTTGTGTCTGATGTTTCTTTTGGAGCTATTGCTCACAGATGCACTAAAAGGTAATGTTGATAAATCGCTTTACTTCTTTTATGAATCTAAAGAAAAGAAAATGTCTGTCTTTGTTTTTCATTGAAAAATGTCATGTTTTGACTGACAAGAGTATTTTGAGCTTCATCTAACAATGTGAAGTTAATATCAGTCTTAGAAAGGTGCTCTACTATGCATTTGTTTTATGTTGAGGCCCCCAACATATTAAGAAAATGGACCTGTTAGAGCGAGTCCAGAGGAGGCCACAAAGATGATCAGAGGGCTGGAGCACCTCTCCTATGAGTAACAGGCTGAGAGAGTTGGGGTTGTTCAGCCTGGAGAACAGAAGGCTCCAGGGAGACCTTATAGCCCCTTCTAGTACCTAAAGGGGGCCTATAGGAGAGATGGGGAGGGACTCTTTATCAGGGAGTGTAGCGATAAGATGAAGGGTAACGGTTGTAAACTGAAAGACAGGACATTTAGATTAGATATTAGGAAGTGCATGATTCTATGGTGCTTGTTAGCTTCTGTGGACAGGAGGTCATTTGGTCCTTCTCTGACACTGGCAAGGGTAATAGCTAATTCATTTTCTTTGGACAAATGCAACCCTATTGGTCATGAAACAAATAAAGAGTGTCCATTGAACTGTAAGAGGTTACGTGAAAATGGAGGCACAAAGCTTGTAGAGTGTGGTAATTGCTTTCAACATCTTAGCTAGCCCCCTCCTTAGCTGATATGTAGCCATAGATTTAAGGACTTTTAGATGTGCACTCCTCAAAGGAGTCATTAAAATTAAATAACAATTTTATAAACAGTTCATTTTAACAGTGATTTTAAGGGGACTCCTTTAGCTGACTAACATCAAATTTATCTAATGAATTTTTTACCATGACCCCATAAAGTTTTCCAGAGTAGTCTTCTTACACATATAGTACTGATACATTTTGCATTTTAAACTGAATTCCTTCTTTGAGGAGGACAATGCTTGAAGATGAATGAGAATAAAGGAATTATGTTACTATTTGCAATTTTATTTTAATCAAGATGCCATAACCATTTAACTAATAATTGCGTGGTGGTTTTCTAAACAGCCTCAGTAACCATTCATAGTGCTGAACAAAAGGAATAATAAGTTTTTTAACAAGAAATTTTGCAGTGCAGAGGGAGTTTCTAGTGAAAGAAATAGAGACTAAAAAAATTAACATGTACAATTCCTATGCTTAGAAAACTGTTACTGATAAGACCAAGCATACAATACGTGTATGTGCCCTTATTAAATGATTGTAATGTTACCTTCAGCTATGCAGCTACTATTATTTATACTCTCAGAAGGCCTCTACTGCCATATGTATGCATAGATAATAATGTATCCAATTTAGCACTCTGACTTGAGCCAAATTTACGTCCTCCAAACATTTACAATAGTTAAATTTTTGAATATTCCTTGCAGAAATATATTACTATTTGTGTTGTCTGTGTTAGGGAATTAATTTTGGGGGCAATCGTGAAATAATAACTAAAGTACAGGACCAAAATAAGAAAAAAATATTCCATGATGATTTACTGCACTCTTTAAAGGGCTGTATTGTAGAAACCTCTTGCTCAAATTTGAGTTCTTATCCCAAAGCATGTATCTCAAGACAACCAAGGAGGCATGTGAACTTCAGATTCTTCAGAGAGAAATGACTGGTCAACAACGAGTTTGTCTTCATTCCGTTACAGTCATGTCACTGTCTTAGTATGAAGTAGCATATCTATGGTTACTGTTATATGTCAAGAGTAACTATAACTTTACAGCTGTCATTGACTTACAGTATGCCTGTAGAGGAAATAGACGGTGAGCAGAGCTGTGCTAAAGATGAAGACAGGTGGACAGATGGCTTAAAAAAAGGCTTATAGTTTTAATGAAGAAAAACAGTCCTGTCATACAAAGGCAAAGCAGTGTTTTGACACTGGAGTGAAATTCAGGCTCAGGATCATCACTCAAGACATGTGAAAAGCTTTATCAGTTGAAGGGTGACTTTACCTGAAATGTTCTTAACCATCACAGTGTTCCCATACCTTGCCATAGAAAGACTGCTTGCACAACTTAGAATGAAAATAAATCCCCAGTTTATTACATCTATATTGATCAATATAAATAAAGGGATACGCAAATAAATATGTATGTGCATGTGCATACATATAAATATATAAAGAATAGGTGGCATATGTAGTGATGCTGTCTTTCAGTACTTCTAGCAAGCACGCTGATGGGACTATGGTGAAAGCACTGTGTATCATTTTCCCCTTTGCATACCTGTGCTTCAGGTTTGCTGGACTGTGAGATGCCTCTACACACTGCTGCAATAAATGTTATCTTTCCTGGAGGAATCAGTGGAAGGTCACAAGGTGAATGGTTAGAGGGCATAGGAGAAGATGAGGGAGATGCCAGGGAAGGAGAATGCTAATGGGGGGATCTATTTGATGAGTTCAAGTAACATCAAAAGCCCAGCTGGTTCCAGTCAACAAAGGGGCTGTGCCACGTGCCTCTTTAGAGAAATTCAAAACTCAGCTGGATGAGGGTGAGTCACCTGATCTCACTGGGATGTTAGCCCTGTTTTGAGGGGCTCAGACTCAATGATTTCCAGAGGTTCTTCAACCCCAGTTTGCACTGTGGTTCCATGGCTCTGTGATGTTGTGTCCCAAGGCAAATATTTGCTTTATAACATTCTCTCTCCCAGTGCCTGAAAGCATGTGAATGGAAGCACAAGCAGACTCATGTAGACTTGAACAAGATATAAAATGTTCAAGTATGGAGTTCATATTGAGTGGGATTTTCTCTAAAGATAATAATAAAAAAAAAGTGTAAAAACAAGTAGTAATTTCAAAGCTTAACAATACATTAACTGTTGATAATTGAAAAAAACATTTTTTTTAATCCAAGAGGTGTAGTTTTTGATTCCAGATGTTTTTTGCAAATTCTGAACCCTTAAAACATTTAATGTACAAATAACTTTTGTCAGTACGTTTGACTATAAAATGTCCAAAAAACCTGCAAACCTTAGTCGTAATTTCTTAGTGTTTACAAACAACGAAGCTTTGAACACATTCCATTTTAACGTTATTCTTCTACCTCTAATGTGTGTAGCTTGTGCACTTTTTCAGGAAACACCTGCCTCGTTTGGAAGCTCTAAAGTAGGAGACATAAATTGTACTCTTTGAAAACTTTTACTTTTTAAAAAGCATTTACTTGTTTTAACTCCTGTAGCATAAGTGTGTGTTACCTTTTATCTTGCCACTTTGGTGCAGCTTTTCAAATGTCCTCTGCTGCTGTAATTAGATGTAAATCACATTGATAATT
Organism: Limosa lapponica baueri; assembly: GCA_002844005.1. NCBI lineage: Eukaryota > Metazoa > Chordata > Aves > Charadriiformes > Scolopacidae > Limosa > Limosa lapponica. The sequence continues at coordinate 958,699 of KZ505698.1, forward strand.
CCTTTGGAATTTATTTTCTACTTGTAATTGCAATATAACTTCTATTAGCTTTATGGTCTTTGTGACTAGTCTTTCACTTGAGCTTCTGTGTTACGGCAGTCTTTTATTTTTGCAATTTTCATCATTGTTCCATTACTATTTTAATTACTGTAGTACAGTAAAAGTGTGCCAGAGACTGTAGATTGATTCTGTTAAGCAGAGCAGACTTTTTAATAATGGTTCTCAGTGACCACCTATATTTGAATTTATTATAAAACACATGTTTTCTGTAGAGAATATTTGCAAAGTCTGTTTATTTCAATAATGTAAAATTTTCAACTGTATTATTCAAGACTATCTTTTGAGCTTACTTTTGGTCATTTTTAATTCTTGTGATGAAAATCATCCATTCTTATTGAAATATATTGATATATACAGAAAGTGTGTAAGATCTCAGAAAACTGGATAGAAGATCAGATAGAGAACTGGAAGAGTGTGCGATCTTATAGTAACATATGCATCTTTGAGAAGTACTCGGAAATCACAATCTGAAAGAAACAATAGATAAAAAGTAATACCTGCAAGGCAGTCACAAACCTCTTAACAGTGATGGGGTAGCATATGTATAACATAATCATGGGGTGAAAGAAAGAGATAAACACCCTGACCAAAGATGGCTGATTTGCTTACCCGCAAAACATTGTAGGGACTGGGAGGTCACAGAAAAGTGTAACAGATAAAACTCCAGAAGCACACAGGATGATTTGCTGAGACCTTGTCTAATTCATCACAGTGAGGTTAAGAGTGGCATAGTTTTCATTTCCTCAAGAGAAAAATGGAAAGACGTAAATGGGGAAGAGCTTTGAGGTAATTTCAGTCATAACATCCAGTGCTTTCCATTCTGCAAGTACTTCTAAACATGATTAATTTTGTGCCTGCAAGTTTCTTTGTTAGTAAATAAGTTAATAAGCAACTTTGATGTACCATAAAGATAGCAGCTGTTCACATCCATATGCAGTTCCATAGTCGATTCTGCAATTATCTTCTCTTTGGACACATTATGTTCTTTGTAAATGCAATGTAAATGTACGTAATGTAAATGTGCACAATGTAAATGTATGTAATGTAAATGTAAAAGTTTGCCCCTCGTTTTTGATCAGGCTTGTGTGTGTTTCTGTGTGTCTTGATGTGTGCTTAAGATTATTTTATTTCCATATGTTTATTCTGTGAACCATTTGTCTTATTATTCTTCGAATATAAAAATTCTTAAAAAAATCTTTAATAAATATCTTCTCCTTCTATCCTTATTTTATAAGCTTTGGTGTTTATAAAGTCAAAAGTAAACCTGTAAGTCAACTGAAAGAAGGTTAGGAAACAAGATTTTTTTCTCTTGGTTGGGGTTTCTCACTTTCAGAGCAGTGTATTTAGAATGCCATCAACTGGGGAGGAAGCTTGAATTTAAGCTCTGTAAAGAGAGAAGCAGAAAGTATTTTAAAAAAATATTTCTTTCCCCAATGGCTAAACATTTTTTCTAAAATAATTCTAAATTTAAGTAATTTCAGTAGAATAGTGATTTAAATTATTAAGAAAAAACAGCTGACACACAAATTGCTCTCAATGGCTTTCACAGGGAGACACTCTTGGCAAGGTAGTAAGGAAAGCAGTATTTGGGGGAGCTGTTTGAAAGTATGCTCCCCATCCTACTTTGACATGTGAGATATGTGTCTTCCTTGATCTGAATGTCTAAATGCTTATCCCATCTGATTTTCAACTAGGGCATATGCCAGTACATAAATCAGTGTAGAAGTCAAGACTTCTAGGTGAAGTCTAAGTAATCCATGGTAGATACATCCACACCATTCAAAGCAGGAGTGAGTACAGAGTATCTAGTTTACTGTACATTCATATCTCGACTATCTTTAGACTTTTCAGTGCAAATGAGCACTGTTCATTTTTACCCCTTTCTCATTAAGGGTTACCAGTGTGTGGGAGATTACCTCATGATATGAACATCACTTTTATAATCTCTTCTCAGAATGTGCACGGGAATTAAGCTATGCAGTCCTTTTGCTGGATATTTTAAATAGTGATTTTGGTGCATTTTATCATAAATCCATTAAATACAAGGAACAACCAAAACAATAAAATATAAATTTCTAACGTAAATTTCAAATTTTTGTTTGCAGTGCATACAGCATTAAAAATATATAAATATGAATAGTTTAGGGATAGAAACATGGGAAAGATGGGGAAAGTAGACTCTCGACATTTGACAGCAAGAAGACAAAGGATTAATTCAGCCATATCGTCTAACTGTACCTTTACATCCACTGTTCTACTGTATTTTTCTGTGCTTGGACTGCCCTGGACACATGGTAAGGTTTCTGAAGGGTCATAATTAGCACACAAAGGTCTGCAAAGACTTTTCTCAGTGAGCTCAGGTTGGACTAAAGATTAAATTAAAGCCAAGCTGTATACCTGAGGAGCTTCAGGCATTTCTATCATTTCTGTACCTATATAACTGACGATTGTTGGCAGAATAAATCAAATACAACTGTTCTTTACTATTTTATTTAAACAAAATACATATACTTCTTAAACATATTGAGATTTTAAATAACAAGTTCAAAAGGACACTGGTTTTCCTGGGGAATTTTGCCAATGTTTGTCCTTTTGATAATGTTAAAATTTAACAGAATGAATGCAAGTTACCCATCCTTAGAAACAGTAGGGACATTGTATGTTTCTTGCTTCATTTATCATGAAATAAGTACTCACACTTTGTCTAATGTTCTTTCTCAGACAACATCCTGAAAATATTTTTATCTTGTTTTAAAGATTTGATCATTTTATAACATTTGAATGGTGAATTATTGCTTCATGAATCAAAAGTATTCTACAGTCTTCAAAAAGCACTAGAGAGTTATAACATAGAAGGACAGTTCATGATCAGTGAAACCCAGTCTCCAAAAGGGAATAGAGTATCAAACCACTGTGGTGGAACTTTGAACCTCCAGAGAATGATTGAAGATCTTGGCAGGTGTCATTTACTGTGTCATTCACCTTGAATTTTCCATTGCTAGACATGTGGTTACTTTACTAGCAAATTTCAGACTGCCAGGGCAGACAAATGTTCTGTCTCTCCAGTTCACTCAGTACATACATCCAAATGTATATTTGCCCCCTTGGGCAAAAGTCAGTGTTATTATCCATCTGTCCTGTATTTTCTCTTTGACCTCTTCTTGCTCACTTCCTGGTTTGATGGGATAGTTTAACTAACTGTGCAATTTTCTTTTATCAGTCTCAGAAATCTTATGTGCAATTTCCAAATTCAGAAAAGCAAGAAACCGGAGTCAGACCTACTAGATGATAAATAATTCTGCAGTTAATGGCATGTCCCACATGAAGCATAAAGGACTATCGTTCTAAAGTTATATATGTCTTAATTCAAAAAATATATAGTTATATATAATGTATATAAAAATAAAATATATAGTTACACATAACTGTATTCTTAAAGAAAATTGCCAGCATTTGCAAAAAAAAAGAAACTAACAGAGACAGAACGCTGTTTTTTGTTAAAGTCATACCAATTATTTAAATTCTTTTACTCACAGTATTATCTTATTCTTTTTTGAAGACCACAGCATAAAGAGCTATTGCTCATGTGAGACCTGCCCTTATTTCCTTTTGGTGTGCAGGACTTCAGTGAATCTGTTATGATCACCATTTCCTATTGAACTGTCATGACGAACTTGGAGAGATACCATCCAGGATGCAGGTGTTCGGGTCAAACAAGAGAGAGGGAAGTTCAAAGGCATTCCCTCCCACAATTCCTGATTCTGTAGTGCCAGCGCACTGTGTCACAGGAAGTCTCTGAAACACCCATGCGAGGGTGTACTCACCCAGTGAAACAGACATATTTCATAGCACCTGAAAGTTAAAAAACAAATGGGTTTTATTGGTTTAAAAAACCAATTTGTTCAGTTATATTGGGAAGACATGCTCAATTATACAAGAGCCTTATACTTTGTCTTCTATAAAATAGACATTAGCATCATCAGCCTATCCAGATCTTCCCTGCAAATTGTAATAAAAGGTGTTGTTCAGCAAGCTTATCATCCTGGCTTTTCTCTGATTGCATATAATAGCTGGAAAACTCTTGAAACTGCATATGTTGCCATTGTTATGAAGAAAGCTAAAATTCTTTAAGCTCTCCTGGGATAAAGAGGGTTGGAATTAATTCTTCCCCCCTCTTCTCCCGGGAGACATATATAACTTGTGTGAGTTTAATGAAATTTGCTAAGATTTCTGTATATGTCATTAAGCAACTCTGTGAAACAATTACCATGTTGTTCTTAGTGGTGTGCAGCTATCACTCATAACCAAACGAGCAGGCAGCTTCTCTATTCGCATCAGCAGGTGATCTATATAGAGGAGGCTTGCTTTATAGAGTACTGTTCGGACTGCAGTGTAATAGAGATGTAACACATTATTGAGATGTCAGCTTAAATAGAAGCCATTATGTCATCTGATAACAAATGTTATTTAGGCCACAGGCAGTGGTGCTAATATTAGTAGTAGAATTAGTATGAGTAGTAACTACATATAGTATGAAAACAGAAAACATTAAAGGCAACAATAAAAGAAAGTACATACAATAAATAGCTAACTTTTACGTAAGTCATCTTTTACAGATACTGAGCTAAGAATGAAAGTCTACCTTGCCTAGTAAGATTCATTTAAAAAAAAAAAACAAAACAAGCAAATCCTCCCCATATTTTTTATACTCTTGTGCTGCACGATAGCAAGAAAACTCAGATTAAATTTTTAAATGTCACAGTACAGAGGCAAAGGCATTACACTTTGCTAAAACTTTGTGGATAGTACTGCTTTTTTTAAGGTAATTTTTTTGTGTGTGCCGTATAATCAACTGTGTGATTGTGCATTTTATATTCAATTTCCAGAGCAGCATCTTAATGACCATTGCCCAGGACTGCTGGCTTTCCCTAAATGTTCCCTGGAGTAATGTTTCACTTATAAGCATCATTTTAAATGTATCCTTCTGTAGCATTTTTCTTGTGATCCTCAACCTCTGCAAAGGGGTTATATTTTAAAAACACGTGGAAAATGCTGGCCACCTGTTAAGAACTAATGATGCTGAAGGAAAGCCTGTTATGTCAGGACGTTTTCTTAGGGAAGGTGATAAAAAGGACAAAAATCTTTCAAGCTGGAGCAGCATTAACTTTAACCTATTTTGGACTCTACCCTTATAAATGCTACTTCAAAGGTAGCCGTAATCCTCTTGAAAGAATTGGGTGAGCGTAAGAACAGGGAGGTCTTGGCATGATAATTGCAAATGTGCAATTTTCTGTGCAAGTTTTACACTCTTATCTAAAAAGGAGATTTATTTAATCTTTCTTTTCCTCTAGAGAGTACTGGATAATAAGAAGAACTATAGACAGATTAAGATTAATCTGTTCAGTAATAGTGGGGCTGTCTTTTCTGGTACACTGGGCATACAACATTGTCAGCAAAACAGAATGGATGGCTTCCAAATCCACTTGAGAATGATACTGTTCTGGTGACAGAGATATCTTTAAATGAACAGACCAGAAAGATTTACATTTGCAGAATTAAAGAAATGGGTAAAACATAAATAAGGATCAAAGTAAAGGTGAAAAAGCACACCCATTTTCCTTTCCCTTCCCCTTCAAGATTATACTGTTTTGCAAAGTACCAATAGATATTTATATAGCATCTGTCTACACTTGGTAAAGACATAGGATAAGATTTTTTGGACATATTTAAATTTAAGTATGCAATCAGTCGATTTTGAGAGGGGGAAAAAGGGGGCGGAGTAGGTAGAATTACATATTACTGAAGAAATTGGAGCCACAGTGTTATAACGTTGGCTTCAACATGCATTTTTCCTTTGTCTCCAGATGCCACTAGCAAAACGGATAGTTTGGATCCACAAAGAGAAGAAAGAGTGTGTTTGTGCCAACATATGTTTGACATCTTTATTTTTGTTTGGCACCTAGGAGCACCAGTGTTTCTCATGGGATTCAAAGTTCAAAGTTAGGTGCCATTTTTGTAATTGCAAACAGATGCATAAGCAGGATTATAGCAGACAAATGAAGGGCTCTTTTACATAACAAGGTGCACTTGTCTGTATTTCTTACTAACCAGTTCCAGGGATTGCCATTGTTTTAAGCAGAAGTAGAAATTATAATGTCAAAGAATGACTTGACCAGTAACCCTTTCAAAAATCTTTTTTTCATAGTAATCAGCTAAATAACATCTGTGTATGTAAAGAGTTCCTTTTCTTTCTTGAAGAATTTGTGTCTGGGTTTAGGATGCCCCATTCTTTCATTTGTATTCATACTGAGTAATACTTTCTTCCAAGACAGTCCAAGTGATGGTAACAACATAGTAAGGCCAATTAGATTATGATTGATAAATGCTTCTCCTCAAACTTCATGAATACTTCAGAAAATGAATATGTAGCAAATTTTATGTTATATAAAATACAGTTGGTGCAAAGAACTTTACTTCCTTCAATGACCTTCATTATCATACAGCTTGAAAGATTCTTCCAGTTCCGTTTTTATTTTCTTAAAAAAATAAAAAAAAACCAAAAAAAACCACCCCACATATTGCATTATTATAATGTGTAGAAATTCCATCCTTTGAAACTATCAGAGTTCTGCAAATACTTTCAATGGAAATATAATCATAGCCATAATTACTTGGTTTTGGAAGTAAAGAACAGTAGCATTACTTCCTAAATTATTTACTTTCTAAAATTACTCCTCCTGAAACAAAATAAAAGTTGTATTACTAGAGGAACAGCAAATAAACAATATGATTGCCATTTTTAGTGGAAAATGTGATTCTTAAGCATGTAATTGTAATTTAATCACAGTTGTGTTCGTTGTACCTAAATGTTAATCATTAAATTAGAACTTGTGAAAAAGTTTTACATTCCAATATTTTGAAAATTTAAGTGATAAGAAATATTAAAAAAAAGTCAATCTTTCATAAGCAAATTAAACCTTCAACAAGTTTATAAAATATTTCAGTGAATGATTTGCTAATTTCCAACTTATTTTTCAGCTAACCTGATTTCTCAAGTGGTTTTCAATAAGATATATTAAATGCTTCATTGCACCATTTTTTTTTCTATTTCCTGTGGATAAGAATGTTGTAGCTGAAAAGCTTTGTAACCTCAATGCATGAGCTCAGATGTTCATTCTTCCTTTGAACCATCACTGACAGAGGAAGAGTGGAGGCTGCATTCCCATGTTCTGCACTGGATGTCAAAATTGGCAGCTCCAACAGAGGGAACGCAATGTCTCATCTGAGCAAAAAGTCAAATAGGGAGACCTTTAACACCAGTACAGTTTGTCAAAAAGTGTTTAACAAGAGTGTTATGCATAAATATATAATACAAATACAATATATAACACAGCATGCATATATAAAGACAAACACTGAATTTTCAGCTAAAATGGATGTTAAATGCAAAATATTTTTTACCTAAATGTATAGCTATTGGCTTTGCCTACAAGGACAGAATCCTCTGTTAACTGCTGAATTCTTACATAAGCAAAGTGTAACAAAGTGATTTCCAAAAATCTGCCTTCACACTGGTTGTCTACAAATGCTTACATATTTTCTGTAGGTCTAGTATTTTCCCTAAGAGGAAAGAATGCAATGTTTTCTAAAAGCATTAACTATCTTCTAAAAGCATGTAATTGTCTCCATTTAATGTTTAGAACACTTAGGCATCCCACTGGTGATCCATGGACCAGGTGTCCAAGTTTAAGCCCCTTCTGTGCTCAAAGGCTTAATACCTGAGTTGCTGAGTAAATCCAGGAATATATGCTGGGCCTTAGTGCTGGCCTTTCAGCAGTTCCAGTTTTATCACATGCATATGCTAATTCCTGAAAACTGCAATGGAAAGTCATCTATAGTCATATTAACTGTTTCACGATTTCAACCATCTTGCATAAACAACCATCTCCCATAAGATATCTGCTTGGCCTCATTTTGTGCTGAAATTTTTCAAAAGAATAGTTTTCTGCAATATTATATAACAGAGGAATGCATGTTTTATTGCAGACATAATAAATCAAATCAGCATTTCTGTTGGGAAGTAATATCTCATGGGAACAGTAGCATAGAGACCTACAGTAAAGTTCAGCCTTGTAACTCTTTCTCTCAATGTTCTTTTTTGTATAACAAAACAGGTGTCATTAACATTTGGAGCCAACATTCATGCCTGAACAGCTACTTTCTAAACACATTTGAACAAAAGACAAAAGCAGTCATTACTTTGGAGCTTCTTTTTTTTATGGATTCATACCTTCTGGGGACAAGAGATAAATGAAGGTAAGATGAAACCTTTAGATGTTGTCTTCATCGGTGTTGACACTCTTCCTTGGGGGCTGACAGCTGCTAATGAATTCATTTTAAATATGACACACAAGAAGAACAAAAATGCTGCTTTGGTCTTGTTTCCTTCTTGAAGAATAATAAAAATAGCAACTAACATTGATCGTAATGGGAAAGCTAATCTGTACTAAATTGTAATCAAATAAAAAAAATGAACAGATTCATAAAGAAATCTTCACATTTTCCCAACAAATGAAATCAAGTTGGCTTTTTTAGTTGAATTCTGACGTTGCATCTGTTCATATGAAGGTGTTATAGCTATTACCATGCCATAAATACAACCAGAAGTTCAAATTCAATTAACTGATTAACCAGAACTCAAATATCCAGTGTTCTCTTCACCTGATAGAAGTATTTTTATTCAGTTCTACTCTCCATCACTAAACTTTTGGCATTCTTTTTTTTATTGATGTTGATTAAATTTCTCTTAACACTACCTTGATATGGAAACTTTTACTTATTAATTTTTTACTTTTGCACAAAATTTGAATTCCTTATTGAAAATACAGTGTTCCACATCCATAGCTAGACTGGATTGTCACTGAAATTCTTTCACATTCATAATTTCAAATAAAAAGTAACTCAGTCATCTTGTGAATTAATGAAAAAAATTGTTTATGGGTTTTGATTGCATCAGTCAGAGAGTATGGAAATATAAGAGTTTTTAAAGCTGAATATGCATAAGTGTGTAAAAAAAACTATAATTAACATACTACTTTCATACAGATTGAAATGAAAGCATGCTCAAAGCTCTTCCTATATGATTTGCATACATAAAGATGCATGCAACCTTGTAAAGACCATATATCAGGTGTCCTCTGGAAAAGATCCTTGAACATTAGAGGCAAGGTTGAAGGGTATGGTAAGTGTGATGTAAGGAAGAAGCCTATGCCTTATGTGCAGAAGAAATTCAAGAGAAGACAAAGAGGCCATCTCAACATTAACATACTTTGGAGAGTGGGGCAAAGCTTTGTAACACCACATGCCAGCCTGGTAGGTTTTGTGAGAAGGAACAACCTCAGCACTGGTTTTAATCACTAATACTTCAGTGATTACATTCAAACTCAGAGAATAATTTATTTAAAGAGAAGACAGACATGCAAATAGGGTGTAATATGTTCTTCTGAAGGTGTAATATACCTTCTCTCTACTAGAGATTTTGCCTGCTACAGGTAAAACATTTTCCCAAATAAAGGTACTCTTAAGTTCTATTGCAAAAAAATATGACTCAGATGGATATAGCTGGAACTCAGCCCTAGGTAACTACAAAAGATCACTTTGCCTTTAGAAAAAATACACAGAGAGAAATAAGTTTTCCTGAAACAAGTGGAAGGAACACATGGGATAAATATTCTCTGCTTTTCTATTATTAACCTATCCATTCGTTAGGTAGAACTCAATTTAATTTACATATTGTTAAATTGAGAACTAGCTTGTAAACTTCAGACAAGTATATTTAACTCTTTAAGTCTTCATGGTAATCTAGATATCAACCTTGAGGCTTCTAAAATAATGCTGACTAGTGCAGACAAACCAAGGAGGTATAAATTTGAAATAACATCATTAAAAGAGATGTTAAGATGTTAGGCTAGCATGTTTCAATTTAAAAACACTCATACTAGGGAAATTAGGTGATGTAGTGATAAAAATAGAAATGAAGCAGGGAGCATAATTGTCCAAAGTAGATATCAACAAAATCAGGATTTATCATGGGTATAGGCTTGTCTTGCATACTTAACTTTTTAGCATGTGTTCATTATATTCTGTGCAGACACACCGTTATGCTGCATATCCTAAAAATGCAGATAGATATATAGAGAGAAGAGCGCTTATTTAGGACATTAGCACAGAATCCCAGATTGTTTTTAAAACATTTAATTTAAGGCATGAGCCTATGTTCCTTACCCTTCTTTTTCAGGTGGAACTTTGGGGCATAAAAACACACAGGATCAAAGTTTTTCCATGTTAGTTTTCCCTTCATATCACTTTTATTTATATATATTTATTAATTTTCATGTATTTTTATATATATAAAAAATTTTATATATATAAAAAATTGACTTGCTATTTTTTACTTTTTAATGAAATTCAGGAAGAGAATGAGATAGCAACCTGAGTAGAATTAATTCTGATGACAGAAATTGCTTACAATTTTGTATCTGTTGCATTTTTCTGCAAGGTAAATGCACTCAACAGAGCATAAAACAGTGTTTGCAGGTTCCTACTCTTTTCTGAAACAAAATTTATTTGTGGGCAGCTTGAACCTGTTATTTTCTGGACTCTGTATTACTAAAAGGGTCCTTCCTCTTTCTGGTACTCTGCTGTTGACGTAGCAGATCCTGCTATAAATTTGATTCGCAAAGGTGTCGCTCAGCACAAAAATGTTTCAAAGGGATATTTTTCCCCCAGGCTGCTTTTTGTAGAATGCAGTTTCTATGTGCAGATACTTTTATAAGTCCATTATTTCCTTACTCTCAGCTCTGATCTACATCCAGTCTGCCTGCAACTTTTTGCCACCATTGGAAGGTAGCCTCATTTTTTTTAAGCAAGCATGTTTGATGTAAAAAGCTGTGTGCTGGACTTGCACATTTGAAGGAGATTATATTGTGACCCTTTTTATTGCCAACAGAGATTTGAAGTAATAGCAGCCATTGTTAAAGAGAATGGAACATAAAATAAACTTTTATTGCTCTAGAAACAGTTTGTGTTTCTTACCTTTCCATAGTGATACATGAGACTTCTGCACGCTTTGGCAGCAGATATCTTACAAAACATTTAGTTTTTTGCAAACCTCAGGCAAGTATATGCCCTTTTATGCTTCTATCTGGAAGAAAGTATTATATGCAATTTAAAAATTAAGCAGTTAAGCAGGATTTAAGTGTTTAAACCAGCAGTTTCATCCTTTGCAAAACAGCTATACTCTTGTCAGCTGCAGTAAAATTTACTGCTATAGAAAAGTGTCAGGAGTCACATCTATTGCTGTTAAGCTTCATGTAAATGAGATCACACCTTCTGATCTCTTCCTAGTGATAGTGCCAATGCTTAACACATTGCTCAGAAGTTGTGACGGGACACAGAACAAGTTTCTAAAGTCACACAAGCTGTACTATATTCTCTCACTTTCTGGATTAAAAAGTCATGAAAATGTAGTGTTATTAGACACAGTTGTGCTAGGTGTAGGAGAAATGTTACTCCAGAAAAGGAAGCAAATATAGTTTTGGTCAGTAGAGATAGAATCTTAGTCCTATCTTTGCACATTTTGGAATGAGCCTATTGCTACTGAACAGATATGATGCAGAAAAATTACTCCTAAATTCTGGTGCTTAGCATCAAGTGAAAGAATTGATTGCACATTCATCTTATTTCCTGCATTGTGTGCTTCAAAACCCAGGGAGTCAAATGAAACAAGCTGTCTAAGACCAGTCAAACAATGCCAAGTTTGATCTTTTTGTTCTCTCTCTACAAACTTCATACCTTCATCCACTGCCACTGTCACTTCTCACGCTTATACTTCCTTATGCACTGAGATTCAGACTTTAGAAAATCTTTTGCTTTTGCTGTGATGCCCATTGTTTCAGAGGTCCAAAGTGATATTTTTCAGACATATGAGAGACAGTCCTTGTCTCCAAGGACTTTATGTAGTCTAAAAGACAAGAATAAGGAAACCAGTTGTACATGGGAAGGTATGTACTCCTCTCTCCTCTCCTCTCCTCTCCTCTCCTCTCCTCTCCTCTCCTCTAGCAGCCAGTACTACAGGATTGCTAGGACAAGTTTAACTACAAAATCAGGGAGAGGAATACATGATGTACAAAGCAAGATGGTGTTCAAAAGCCTTTTCATGAACTCCTGCAGCTGCTCTGCTGAGTTTTACCTCTGACTATCTTCTGACTGCTACTTCCACAGCATTGCCAGCTGGGAAGGGAGGGCTCGTTGCATAGTGCTGGGACTTCAGACACCACAGAATATCCTGCTTGCTCCTGAGCACACAACACAAAAGAAGACATCCCTGTTGGACCCTGTTTTTTTCCTACCTCTCTCCCATTGTTATTTACTCAATCCATTTTCTAAGTATAATGTGAAGTCTCTGCGTGGCTACTCCCTACATTTTCTTTGATCTATAAACTTATGCTTTTTTATTTCCTTTTTTGGGTGCTTAATAAAAGACAGAGAATTACTTTTTACCAGAGAGAAACTGGAGGAGGGAAATGTGTCAGAAAATAGCTGTGTGGCATCAGGCCTTTCCTTGTTATAAATAGCACACGTCCTTGGTAAAATAAAACATTTACACCCTCGGAAGGAAATCTGATCACTCATGGATTAAAAAGGAGACACCTCCTAAACTTCCCAGAAAGTGGTTGACATAAAGAATAAAAGTTGTGGGGTGGAGATAAAAGTTCATTCTTAGGTTAGATTCCAAATGTAGTATAAGGTCCTGAACCACATTCTGCATTTATCTTTTATAGCAGAAACTGTGTTCTTGCTGCCTGTATAAATCTTTAATCATGAAGACCATAATTTCCTCTTCCACACAGATCTTGTCATTAGTTGTTTTTAGTCCAGTGGCTTGTGTGTTTAACATTGTATTTTTGTAGAACAGTGAGACTCACTGTGATCTCCTAGAAACTGAGACACAAATCAGGGACAGTTCTAGTTAAATCGTTGCATATATGACAGTACAAAACATGGACCAAAAAATGCAGGGTTTTAATGATGAAAATACACCTTCAGTAGTGTTACGAAATAAGACAAGTGACATAAAAAAGAGAACCTCATGCTTATTATGAGGTTACAATTCAGATTCTCAGAATAGTTTATATAGATTTAATGTGATATCATTTCTGCCAGAGAAAGGCAAACTGCAAAAGGTCAATGAGATAGAAACCTGTATTTTGTGCCTAGAGGGGTGATTATTGTTGCTAAACTGTTTAATCTTGTCTGGTTTTCGTATGTGATTTCTTTGTGGTTTATTGCTAGTGAGAGAAAGCCTATGTGTAATAGAGAAGAGTTTTGGTCCAGTTGTCCAAATGCAGCTTTTATGGTTTAACTAGATTAGTTTGGGTGACAGGACAAGGTGTAATGGTTTTAAATTGGAAGAGAGGAGATTTAGATTAGATATTAGGAAGAAATTCTTTACTGTGAGGGTGGTGAAGCACTGGAACAGGTTGCCCAGGGAAGTTGGGGATGCCCCGTCCCTGGAAGTGTTTAAGGCCAGGCTGGATGGGGCTTTGAGCAACCTGGGCTAGTGGGAGGCGTCCCTGCCCATGGCAGGGGGGTTGGAACTAGATGATCTTTAAGGTCCCTTCCAACTCTAACCATTCTATGATTCTATGAATGCTCAAGACAAGTTCAGGTCCTTTTGCAATATTATTTATGACTTCATATGTGGCCTTGGCTCTTTACGCTGCTGTGTAATAGCAGGTAAAGATAATACTGATGTTTCATGCTTCCCTGTAGAGATTATCAACACTCAGTCTTAATGGACTTGCAGACCCTTCCTTCAGTATCACAGAATCTTAATGGTTGGAAAGGACCTCTGAGATAACCGAGTCCAACCATACACACAGAAAAGACCCCCACAATCTCGGGCATTAGAGCATGCCCTGAAGCACCACATCTACACGTTTCTTAAATACCTCCAGGGATGGTGACTCAACTACCTCCCTGGGCAGGCTGTTCCAGTGCCTGACCACTCTTTCAGTAAAGTAATTCTTCCTAATATCTAATCTAAATCTCCCCTGCTGCAACTTCAGACCATTTCCTCTGGTCTTGTCATTATTCACTTGGGAGAAGAGGCCAACACCCACCTCTCTACAACCTCCTTTCAGGTAGTTGTAGAGGACAATGAGGTCCCCCCTCAGCCTCCTCTTCTCCAAACTAAACATGCCCAGTTTGCTCAGTAGAATGAAGGAACAACTCAACTTTCATCTCCTAAAAATGAAGAAGACACACCATGTTTCACAAATATTTAGCAAGAAGACCCAATATGCAGGTAAAGATAATGTGAAAACAGACTATAAAACTCTAACACAGTGTTATCTGGTGCTTTCTACAACTTAAATTTGTGTATATCCAAATTAATCCTCCTACAGTCCCACTAAAGTCAAAGAAGAGATACACAACAGACAGAACTTAGTTCCTCTGGCCTCTTCTAGACATTTATCTTGGAATTAGATGAGCTGCCCTTTGGAGGCAGTCTTTTAACTCCACTGACTGTGAAAGGGACCTAGGATGCCTAGCTCACTCGCACTTCAGCATTTAATTTTTAGGTACCTAAGATATGACCTAAGACATGAGTTTCTTCCACTATCTCTACTGCTGGCATAAAACTGTTGGGTTTTATTGTTTCATCATCATTCTTTGAATATTTGTCATTTTTACATTGTTATTATAACCTTTTCTTTCACTAACTAACTTATGGAATTCTCCAGTAATGACCTGAATCTACAGAGAGACATGATAATAATTGCAATTTGCTGCAAGATTTCAGTGGAATATTGTCAATAAAAATTTCACGATTAACAAGTTTTACTCAATACTTACACTGATAATTTCAGTAGTCAGCAAAGGTTTCCTGTGCTCAAATCAAACCTGAAACACTCTCTTGACCTGCTTGTCATTGGAATCCAAGTGAAATTACAGACCACCAATTAAAAAATCATTTAAGTGCACTGGTTTATTTTGCTTTGTGGTTTTTTTACGTCTTTGCACCCAGCCACAGTCTTTAACACATGTGGTTTTGTAATTGTGATATGCTGGGAAAGTTCAGAGTGTTCATTGGCCTTTTAGCTTCTACTTCCACCTGTGTGCTCATACATCTACTATTAATTAATTGGACTGTGAGTCACACCAAATAGCTGGTTGGAAGTTTGAATTTGCGTTTTCTTTGAATTTGCACCATCTATGTAAAATCTTTTCTTCAATTACTAAGACTCAATGACAAAATATCAAGAGAAGTGAAAAACTACCAGAAATTGTCCTCTTCAATTAGCATTTACTCTTTGACCATAATTCTTTCCTCTTCATGCAAATTACAAGCTCCTTAGAGAAGGAACCCATGATCTGTTTGGCTAACATATTGAAGGCCTGCTTTTCATAAAGGCCTTTAAACATAAGTCTAATAACACTAATAAATAATCATAACTACTTTCCATATTTAATAGATTATACTTGATTAACCAAGGGATGTTTATTCATCTAGTTTTAAAACAGAAATAGAAGACTGCCAATGAGTCATGGGTCAGCATATGTACTTGGAACGCGCAAGACCAGAATTTAGATACATGCTTCAAATCAGAGATGAGAGTTGTTAGTGCTTGCACAGCATATACTAGATATCTTTTTATTTCTTTCTCTAATCAGATATGAGACTGCAACCTTCATGTGTATTTTGATTGTCACAACCAACTAAATTCACAAGAATGCAATTTAGTCTGTGCCAGATGACTGTTTCTGCCTACTTCTCTTCCTTACTAGTGTGAAATAATACAGCTCTAGGAAAATTGAGTTCTACTTTTTTTCAATATTTCAGGGTAAGTGAGTCCTAAAGCCCAACCACAGAGACTGTATAAACTCTGTTTTAAAACAGTAAGATACATATTGGATAAAACAAGTACATGCAGAATTTTATCCCACAGTAGATACAGCCTCTGGAAAATCAGTTTATCTGACACATTTCCTTTTACCCTGCTTACCCTAGATCTTAATAAAGACAGTTCTCACTACACATGGAGTGACCAATTTCTTAGTCCCTAGGTATTTTGTAGTAAAATTCATTTCTCCACCAACAAGCTGTTAGAGTGTCCACCTGCTTTTCTGTGGTCCTGTGAAAGTTTCCTTGACTGACGACTTTGTTCTTCACAACCACTCTTCCCACTGTTTGGTTTTAACCCTTTATTCTGAACTCACTTTGTATAGAAATGTTATTTGTTGTTTTTTTTCTGTTTTCCTCTGTAAATATTCAATAAAACTGCTTTTTAATTTTTTTTTTTTAGTTCAAAACTAATTATTTGGTCCCATTTTTTCACATTTTTCTAGTGTTTTTGTCATGATTACTTTTATTATTAATAATAGCATGATTATATTAGCACTGCATTTTTTTTCAAAAAGAGTTAATGAATCCTTGCAGAAACTGTATCAGCACCAACTTTTCAACAGGATGTAAAGGGGGTATCTGTACACTGAAGTGTTTTTGAAGGCATGGGACCATACAATCTCTGTCATGATCACACTTGATTATTGATTTTATATCATACATATTCTCTAGTTGTTCATCTTCTCTAGTATCAAAATACTTAGAAAAAACATTTTCATGGACACATAGGTTAAAATGGAAAACCCCATCTAAATGAAAGTTTTAAAAAGAAAATTTTAGGTAAGAGCCATATTAGGTATGAGTAAAGGAAACTAACTGATCACGCAAAAGTGGGACACTAAAGAAAATACGTCATGCAGAAGCTTGCATACTGCATTTGCACTTTAGGCAGCCAAATTTTTATCAACCTTGTGTGTCTAATTCTGTGAGTATGCTTCATCCAAAGGCAAAAGTTGTATCCAAAACCCCGAAATACTTTTAACTGATAATTTGCAGATTCTATTGCTTCTTTCCAGCTTTGCCAGTGCTAGTAGTTACCAATTATCCAAAAGGAAAGCACATACCCAAATTTACCATCAATATGTAATTTTAGAAATGGATCTTATTTGGAAATCAAATTACTTTAGCTTTCCTTGTTGAATATTATTTAAGAAAACAAAGCAGGGAAAATAAGTCTGGTCCAAAACTTCAAAGTATGTCATCCTTCTTTTCCCAGTGAACTATATTTTTTATTGACAAAGACCAGTTCAGTTTTGTTTGACCCTGTTAAAATGTGGAAACTGAAATTCTAATCTTAATTGCCTTTCTGTTACTGTTTTTCAGATAAGGCAGTAATTTATGCTCCCTTTTTGGAGCTGTGTTAAGTGTATGGTGAGAGCGACTACACTACTTAGTGGGAAAAGTGCTGGACCAGACTTAGGGAGCTCCTTTTCCCAGCTTTGCTGTTAGTTTGAATGAAAAACCCAGACAGCTTTTAACTCTTAAATTAAAACTTCTTTCTCACCTGTCAGTTTTAGTTTTGTCATTTTGATTTGCATAAATCATTTGTCACAATTTAAAAACAGAAGCATAAGGAAACACCTGCCTCGTAGGCACTCAGTGCTCCTGATTGAGTTACTGTTTCCTCAAGGGTATTCCAGCTTAGTTGCTCGTGGTGGATTTTAAGAATGACAATGGTGTCTGTTGTTAGGGACTGACCTTTCAGATGATTAATGAAGAAATATTATTGATATTCTCATCTGCTCACTTCTTGACATCTTTCTTCCTTTAATAAACAACTTATCCCAGCGAGGAGCTCATGAGTGATCAGATCTGCTTTATTCTGTACACTAACTGCGTAATGGATACATTTTCCTCTAACCTGTCAGCATACAGGACTCAAACTTGATTCAGATCTGCCTCATTCTTCAGTAAAACAGGAGTAGCTCCTTTGAAGTCAATGAAATTCTTCTGGTTGCATGTATGGGAAAATGAGAGAAGAATAAGGCCTTTTGTCTTCTTCCAGGGCAGCCATGCTGCTTAATAAATCACCATATCAGCAGCTGTTTTTCACTGGGGAACAGCGCAATAATTGATGCCGCTGTCCAGAAGTCCACAGAGGTTATTGATCCAGCCAGAGTGTTAGCATTACTGTAAACCTACAGCATAGGACTAGAATAAATAGGACTGGGAAAAATGGGGCTATACTCACATAGTCCTTTACAAAGTATATTTTACTCCAACATTTCAAAAAGTATTAAATTAACACTTTTGTTTGTATTTTCTATGCTGTTTCTGTAAACATATCTCTTAACTCACAGAGAAGAGCACAGCCAAAAATAACATTTCTGCTTACAAAGCAGGAGACCCTGTAAATATTTTAATTGTGATAAAATTTATTCTGTTTACTAATTGTGAAGATTAACAACTTAGACCTTAATGACTGTGTACATGCTATGCAACAAAAAAATAAGAGGAACTCAAATCATGAGACTATAATCTTTTAAAAGCAACAGCTAGGGAATTTCTGATCTCAGAAGTACATAGTTTTCTAATTCAATCATATCTTCACAGGCTTTTCATTTGGAATTAATCTAAACTAGTTTCTAATAAAGTCTAGAAATAAAAGTTAGACAGAGCATGTAACTTCTCCTGAGCCAAAACTACCTAATAGTATGAAGTAATCTCTTGAAGACTAAAGAATATCCAGATATTTTTTTTTGTGTTTCTAAAAAGAGTATACAAATAACTACCACAGTCTAGTATTCAGTGAATTGTAAAGGATAAGCTTGTCAGTCATTGCTCAACAGCGGTACAAGAGAAGTTTTGACTACTAAAAAGAATCAGTTTGCCACATATATATTTAGTAAAATCAGACAGTAGATAATAAAGTTTTATTATTGATATTCTCATTATTATTGGTATTTTTAGTAGACAACAGACATAGTCATGACTTTTTGATATTATGTTGTTTCTTTGGAAAAAGCTGACGTGGCTGCAATGTAAATGATTCTATACAAAAGAGAGAACCACATATACTAACTCTATAATCCCGCATTTAAATCACTTACATAGAAGGAGTGTCCTGTCTGTTGGACTAGGACATGAACTTGACTCCATGTCCCATATAAATGACTCCAGTGTCAACCTTTTTGTAGTTTGAGGGAAAGCAGAATTTCAATTCATTCCCCCCCATCCCATTTTTTTGTTGTTGTTGTTCCAAATGCAGCTAGATATGAAAATCATAATGTTATTTATAATACTTAAGATTAATTTTATAGCTAACCCTAGAAAATGAAGTGTAATATAGCTACCAATGCATAAAAATTATGGCCTGAAAATCATTGCTTTTCCTTGTACAATAGAGAAGGAACTCATAGGTCTTAAGGAAAAGAAAGCTCATCACTAAAACATTATTGTTGAACATCCTGGAGAAGAGGTTTATTTATTTTTTTAAATTATTCTGCTGAAACACAAACCAGAAGATATTCCTTACTTGATCCTGTCTGCTTATTACTGAGCTGTCTGGGACAATTTATGGAGCAACACCTGTGCTGATAGCCTGCTGTCCTCCCACTTCCTTCCTCCATTCGGCTGTTTGCTCACCTGTTACTTGGTGTCTGACTCGCCATTTTGAGCTCTCAGAGAGGCACGGTTTATTTTAATGGGACGCTAAATAGGAGACTTTTAAACAGGATTTACAAGGACTATTGCAAGAAATACAGTACTCCTATTTCTTCAGCAGTAGAAAGACATGTTATAATTAAGGACGAAAAAATCCAGAATACTCAGCTGAGGAATTAATTTAGTAAAAAAAGAAGAAACAGATAGTAAACATAAATCCAGTTTTCCTGCTGTGGGTGAGAAAGCAAGTGGAAACAAGAGAAATTAGTAGAATGGGTGTGGATTTTACAAGGAAAATAGCAGTTATATTCCCTTCCCCATGTCTTATCTTGCTAGACCAGCCTGCTATATGAACAAATAGTTCTCTTATCCTCACAGAATTTTTGAGTATTCTGACTGTTAATGTTCTTGCTTGTAATGGAGCTGAGTAGCTTGTTGCAGCTGTTTGTTCAGCAGACCCCAAAGCCCTCCTACCACAGTCATTACTAATTCAAACAAGCCACACTCAAAACCAATTACGTGTCTGCACCTTGGAACAATGCAGACCTAATTGTAGACCTACATACCTTCTAGGGTGAAGGAAAGAAAAATCTAAAGCACGTCAATATGTACTATCCATGTTCCATATGAAATGCTATGCTGTTCTTCCTGTGTATTCCAGAGGTGGCACCAAGTGGATACAGAATTCTTCATGGGAGAAAGCAGTGCAGCAGGTGATTTTGAATTCTTGTGTTTGGAGCTGCCTCACATACAGCTGTGCTGGGAAAGTGGTCTGTGTGGGCTCCCCGGAGATGCTGAACTCACAAATACTTGGTCTTCTTATGGATCAACAATGAAAGTCCTCACAAAATAATTAATGGTCAAGGTCCCTATTTCTGACAGCTGAAATTAAAATTGCAGGCAGCTGGCACAGCTGGCATGTCTAGGCAAAGGGGATAAACTAGATATGGACTACCAGAAGACGATAAAAGGATTATAACACTGAAACTGTGTCCGTGCTACAGGGTACTCAAAAAATACAGCTGTAAATAAGAATCAATAATAAGCCTAATTCCAAAGATATTTTTGTAGTGAATGCAGTAGAAGGGTGAACTGTAGGGGGAAAAAAAAGAAAAAGAGCACACTAACTAACAGTAGCATGTGATAGATTAATTAATTAGTTTTTTTTACTCCTGTTATACCATCCTCTCACTTCTGTTAGGTAGCAAAAATAACATTTGTGTTAGCATTTATCTAGCAAAACCCAACATATTATCCCTTTTCTGTGTTCTAAAAAATGCAAACATAATGGTGTAATCAGAATACAATTACTGACTTGTCCATTAGTACATGGATATCCATCATAGTCAGTGACCACTGTTTTTCAGGTTAATATATCTATTTACTTCCATTGTCATTGAATTTGCGAGGAACATACGTTGTTACAAGCCAGAAGGCCTTCTGAATTTTGGCTGTTAGGAAGACAGTGGTTTATTCTTTCCACTTTTCTTCTTCTCTGGTTTAGTTGTTCACTTTAACACAAATTCTATGGCAGCTTTGTAACCAGTTTACATCTTGACTTTGTTTTAAATGAAATTAGTTTTCTCCCAGTTACTGACAGTGTTTTTCAAAGCTTTACACAAGGATTTCAGGGTATTCCAAAAGTGCTTTCATTAGCCTAAAAGTGTGCTTTTTTTATACACAAACTGGCCAAAAATATCTGTGCAAAGATCCTGAAGGTTTCCATCTCTAGCTTTTTACCTAGCCAACAACAAATGAGACACTTTTGAGGGTAATAAAGAGGCGATTTCTGCAAATACCATATGTGCTGTTTACAGAGCCACACAAGTTTTTAAATGTTCACGCACAGACAGTACTGATGAAATTACAGCCTGGGTTAACTATAGAATAACAGTAATTAGAGCATTCTCATCCACAGCAAACTACAAACATAAATTTACAAATGACCAAAGGATGAACTCTTTAGAAATGCAGAGAAATATTTCACCGTCATTTGCTGCTGGTTTGGAGAGAATGCTACCAAGATAGATAAACTTGTCAACCATGTTGAGTTCCTTTGATCTTGTGCCATGGCATGAACATACAGCTTAGTCATTAACTCTTTCTTCTTATTAGTTATCTTATTACCTCTTCTTCTTTTCTTATCCTTCTTTGTACACTTTCTCTCAAAATATATTGGAAGTGGGCTTACTGAAACAGTGCCCAGTTCCCCAACTGTTTACGATCTTGAATTTTGACTGAAGGAAAATCAATGGAGAAAGGATACTTGTCCTACAACAGAAAAGAAAAAGCTGACAATGGACTGGTCCCATAAGAGTTATTTTTCTTCATCATTTCTTTGCAGTTTTTCTGATCCATTACAATTGTTAAATACAACATCAAGTTCTCATTGCATATCTCAATTGTGGATCAATTTTTTGCCGTGTACTACTCAAGTCCCTTGTAATAATACATAATTTTCTACAAAAGTTACAGAAGCTTTGTAGTCAATTGGATGAAGTGTGAGGTAGAAGAACCTCTGTAAATAAACCTTACTTTTTTTTGTCTGCATAATAATTCTTTTGTTTTCTGTTTCAGGGTGAAAGAAAGTGGTCTGGCATTAACATCTCTGTTTTTTACAAGAGCGCTGCTCCATGTTTACATTTTATGACTGCTAACTTGTAGACTACTTGTCATATGTGGTTTTTCACATTTCATTTTCCAAATCATATTTAGTTCAAGCTAGCACAGAACATGGAAACTCAACTGTTCTTGTGAGCTTTTCAGCAATGGTCTAGACAGCTAAGGGAAACAAAAGTTGTTCCAAATTTGTATTTGCTGGTATAGAAAATATGATGATGGTGAGAGATGATATGGAATACAAAAACTGATGCATAACAAATATAAAAAATATCTTAAAGAAGTGTCCTAGTTTCAGTTGGGAAAGAGTTAGTTTTCTAGTTATTGTTGTGAAACCTAATCATTGTTTTATCACTGACATGAAATACGTATATGTGTTTTTAAAATTTAGAGGGATGAATTTAGACAAACTATTAAAAGATTTTCATCTGATGAGTTAAATCAAATTAAATGTAATTCAGAAGAATCTCTTAGTTCAGTCTCATTTAACTTTCTCAAAATGGCAACTTAAACTTGGTGGTTTTAGTAGGCAAACCTAGTTTTTTAAAAGTATCACCAACAACCTAGTGGATATCATTGTTTCTTTCAATGGCTTCTGAAGTCATCTGAATCACAAATACCATCAGTGTCTGGGAAATGGCAGAATGATATGTTAACTTCTCCCAGCAGTAAGAAAACAGAGCATGTTTAAGAGGTGACAAAGTGGTGAAAAGAAACCAGAGTAGAAGGAAGGAAGGGCAAAATGAGGATAAGAGAATATGAGAAGAAAGTCTGAGTTGAAAAAAATAAATTTCATCACACATTTCAGCTTCTTCTTTGGATTGTATGTAGTACTTTTTCAGCAGATTTGTGCTGGAGAAAGACTTATTTTGGTATGTCTCATAGAGACAGCTCTATCTTAGTGGTAGCTTGTTTGTAACATAGCTTGAAACCCAGACTTATAAGGCTCAGTTCCACAGAATGCTCAATTCTCACTGAAAATAATAAGAAATAAGAAACTTCAGCATAAAAGAAATGGCTAGGATCCTGGAGGATCAGATTGAGAAACCTGATATAGGTCCACTGCTTCCATTTCATAATGCTATGTCATAAGCATTTAAATAGATTACTCACAAGTTGACATAATCAATCAGGGGACTATCTCCATCCATACTCCTCTTATAAGGACGTGTATTTTGTCCCATCCTCTCCTTGCTTGTACACCACAACTGTAAATAACCATCTGTTGAGTGAACTATCTTCTGTATTCAATGCAAGAATAAACCAATATTATGATTTGCCTTTGCATCAACAAGTACTACTATCACGATATGGACCATGTGCTAGCCCCATGCATTAATGTTTTGTTACCTTAATCTGCAGAGAAAAGAGCAAGCAGATTTTGAGGCCGGTGTGAAATAACGGCCAAAGGGAGCAAAGTAATAAAATCTGCCTTATGGAGACAGAAAAGGGACCTTTATTGTAGGTAAAATTGTGAACACTACTTTTGTGGGGCTGTGTGAAACATTGAATTATTAAGGTTGGTGTCTCAGTTTTACTTCATAATGATAATGGAAATATCTTCATAACATTCAAATACACAATACATGAG
>KZ505698.1:982759-1009371 GCA_002844005.1 Limosa lapponica baueri
CTGTGGCTTTTTCCTAACTTCCTTTTTTTTTTTTTTTTTTTTTTCTGGGAAACAAGGTACCAAGTAAATGGGATGTTTTAACTCTGAGTTTATCTGATATGAATCTAACCTGCATGGCAAATTGTTAACATCTAATAGGAGTTCATTCCAAACTGGTTTATGTCAGTTCTACTATACTGAGGCAGAAGGGGCAATGTGACATTAATATTGCAATGGTTTAGGTCCCCTCCTTGCACGGGATCAGATTAAGTTCATTGCATAATTCATGGCTGTATGTTCAATGATTGCCATTTAAGAGTGGATCTTTCAGTTCACCTCCACCTCAGTTTGTTATAACAAACAAGTCATATATGCTTTTGAATTGCCAGGGAAAATTAGATGAAGAGGAATGTAAAAAGGCTTTCTGGGGACCTTTTATTCTTTAAAAGGAAACTTGAAGTTGGAGTTTTGATTGCTTGAGTGCTGTTTACCATTTAATCTATCTTGATAGAGTAGTAATTTAAGAGTTCTCAACATCTTGCTTCAGACACTTAACATCTTTTAGTATTTGGGTCCCAGCTGAACATTCTAACTCATGCAAAGGGGACATGAAAACAGTGACCTACCTCTGAAAACATCTTTTTAAATCAGAAAAATGTGCACTGTATGACTGGAAGGAGAATTTTGTAACTATCAAAATGGGAATTATGAATCAAAGCCCACAGGCTCCAGTTTCCTCTAAATGAATAAGCAATTGCATGCAACAGGATGTACATCAGCTGGACAGTGTTTGTAAAATTTGGGTGCAGTGCTGTGCCCTAATGTAACATATAGTGTGCATATATTGAATGATAAATGCAGTCCACAGACTTACAAAAACTTATAAAATATTTTACTGGAGAGGAAAAAACTACATGTAAATTTAAGAAACAATGTTTAAAAAATTGTTATAGAAATAAGCAAATTGTTCTCTAGGGAGGACTGCTGAAGAAAATTGCAAAGTTACTTCCATGTATAGTAAAACCTTATGCACATATCTTTTCCCTGCTCCCTCTAAACCAGCAGTGCTTCAGATTCAAGTTACTTATCCAGCTTTTCTTTCCATTTCCTTTCTGCCTCTTACCTCTTACCAGTTATTGAGAAAAGAGCACTGTTAATGCAGATTTTTAAATGCAGATCTTGGCTCTACATAAAAAGGCTGAGGAATAAGCAGGAGGGTTAAACCTCAAGAGGTCTCTTCCAACCTAAATGATTCTGTGATTCTCTGACAAATTCAAATGCTCTCCTTCCCTGGATGTGGAACATATCTCCACAACCCATTGAGCTGTAGAAATGCACACCTAATTAACCATCACCTTCCCCGTTCCCACAAACACTCACCACAGTGCTTTATCCTTTATAAATGGGTAGTCTCTACCCAGTTCTTAACCTAACAAGGTGCTAATAACTAATAATGTAAAAAAATAAGACTATTAAAGGATTATTAATATTCAGATAAATAGTGGTTCCAGATATTTATTTCTATTATTGATTAAGAAATGGATGCAGCTAAAAGTTACTGAACTTTGCAAGTCAAGACTATGGATCCTATTCTGTTTTCTTTCTTGCATAAATTTTTCAATACTTCACCCTTCAACATCTAACAAAATTATTCTCAAGAGAAAAAGTAAAGTTGAGGTTATTATTTTGCATGTGAACCAAGCTACAGTTGATTGCATTTAGTCATCTTTGAGAACACCTTCTCTTCAAGTGTAAACAGCTGATGGCTTTGGTGTGGATTTGACACAATTGCTATAAGGGTTTCAATCTACAAATTTTATACTTCTCTATTGCCTTATACATGTTCATATTCCATTATTAGTTAGTAGTTTCTTTTGGCATCTTTTTTAATTTGCTTCATGTGGTAGGTGTATATTCTTAAGAGTATTATCTTCAGATTATGTGAACTCTTTGGAAATCTAATATTTCCACAGTTGCAAAGATATTACCTATCAAAAATTACTTTTCACAATAATTGCAGAGAAGGAAACTGATAATCAAAATACAGTAATGTTAGTTATGTAGAAATTACATTCATAGCATAGATTTCATCAGTGAGGAGTATCACTAACTGCAATTACACAGGAAACAATAATTTTACCTATAAAGAGGTGTTATAACTAAACTAGTGCGTGTAAGCGTATCCTTTACAACTTAAGATTCTTCTAGCTCATCCTAGTGCAATACAGGAAATATGTCACTACTACTGCCTTGAGCCTAGTTCACCTGGAAGAGGGATATATGATCAGTTTAAATATCCCAAACCTATTGCTTTTCACCAGCATAGCTTCATGTACTGGAAGTTTTAATGGTATATATGTCATAGAAAGAGATTATGTTTCTATCACATAAAAAATTACGAAGCTGCATCCAATAATGTGTCCAAAATGTTAACATTTTGTAGGCACTGAAATATGAAGAAATTCCAGACTTCGGGGCGCCCGGTCAATCCTCATGCTTCTCCCTACTGCGAAGGCTGCAGGCATTCAGATTTGAAGTCTCTGGTTCCATGTTGATTTCCTCACAAGCTCTATGATCTTCCATGATCACAAAATGACAAAAAAAAGTCATGTATTTTGCGGAGAAATTATAAATAGTCTGGTGTGCCCAAATATGTGAAGGTTATTAATTTTTAACTTAATTTTATGTTCCAGACAAAGACAGAAAATCTGTAATGTATTCTGATCCATTGAGCTGGCATGAATTCAGATTACATCTACTGAAATCAGTGAAGTTTCTGGGGATTCTCCACTTAGAAAGTCTTCAGGGAAGTTCCTCATAGAAATGCACAGAGATACACCATTTTCTATCAGCTGAAGATCTAGTCTAACATCAGCTTGTGCAACAGCACAGTTAAAAAACTGGTTGCATATATATATGTAATATATAGAGATATACATTTAATGTTAAACACTCAGAGGCACATTCTTATTGTTGGAATAACAAAAGCCACAGTGGGGAATTGCGTCTAAATAAATAGCCGGTTGTGGAATACAAGCCAGTTAGCAGATTGACTACAAAGATGCCATCAATTTGAATCAAGAGGATGCTTTTACAAGTTGCAAACGTCTTCCGACTTTTTTCTGATTCATTAAAGCTTTTATGAGTCTTGCCAGATGTTTAAGGCCTCAGGGAAAGTCACATGTACATGGAAAGATGACAAAAGAAAAATGGGTAGATAAAAATACTGAGAATTATGCTGCCTTTTTGGTTCTAATGTAACGGGCCTGCTCTGGAATTCACCTTTTCTTTCTTTGGGGACATAGTTTCTTATAGTACTTTCATTATTTTATAAAATATAGCCCTCTATTTTCTGACATTTAAAAAAAAAATTCTGGTTAGCCTTAACACTACATACTTTTGAGTTGGCATTTTAGCTCCAAATTATATGTCTTCTTAAACATTCTGTGGGTCTGTTTTTACCACTGTTGAACTGGAAGAATAATAAACATGGATTGGAAATTTGGTAATCTTGATTTTTTCCCATGTGTCTAACAATATTTATTAAGCATTATCCCTTAAAAAAGTGATCTAAACATCCTTCATCACAGAATTTTACCGAAAATCCTTTGAGAAGTATATAATTGCTATGTTCACGACATATTTCTACAGCAGCACTATAGTAGCAATCATGTACGCAATGCAATAGTCAACTTTTCACAGTACATTTAATCCTGCCACTGCCATAAAGCATAAAACATTCCTACTAAGCTTGAAATGCAAAATCAGCTGGCAGTTCTCGGCCTATGTTAGAAATAGTGATCTCCTGATTTTTGTAGACAGAGTGTATTTGCAAATCAATTAATCTTAGCAATGTTGCCACAATAGAGGAGCATACCCCAGGCTCACAGAAACGTGGGTGGTAATGCAGCCTGGAATAACACAGGGAAGGTGCTTGATGCCAAGGAGATACGGGCTCATGCTAAGGCTGTGGCAATGAATCTCCCTTCCTACAGTTCAAGAGCAGGGAGCCAAAATACTCTGGCTCCAAACTCCGGTAGAAATCAACATTTCCTCTTAAATGATCCATAAAGAGCCAGGAAAATTCTCACCAGCACAAGCCAAAAAGAATTGGATGAATTAAAGGACAAAGCAAAAGAGGTTCTGCAGCGGTATAGTGGATATTAATACTTACATGCTAGGGACAGTTTTACATTTACTACAGTAGCTTGATTACTTTCCATCAGCTAAATCCAGTCAGAATTGTAATAAAACCTTGTAGTTAAAGAAAAGCAGTTTAGTATCACATGTCTGTTGCAGCTGACAAAAACCTATGCTGGAGCAGCCACTTCCAGTGATGAGGAACGGGTTTAGGCACTAGTAGAAAATGTGTCCCTAAAGACCATCTATAAGACCACAGCTCTGTAGTGATGAATGCTTAATTGCAACAAGATATATTACAGCAAATAATTAACACTTAACAATACAAGGTGATAGAAATGTAGCAATTACACTGCATTTCTTGGTAGCCTTTTCCCTTCTACGAAAAATTTCTAGGGTCCAACATGGGCCACACAGAACATACGTCCCAAATATCAAACAACCTTCTACCTGCTTTTTGCATAGGAAATTTTGTGTTAGATTTTTGTGTGCTTCTTTCTATATCCTTCTCTAATCAGATCTTTACTAAAAAAGATATTTTAAGTAAACCACCCAATACTATGGATAACATGGGGTAAAAAATAGGGAATTAAAGCAAAATGACAGTCTGCTTCAGTCATCCTAACCAATCAGTACAGAAACAGAAGGCAACTGCTCATATAATTTGATTCATATGTACAGCACTCTTAACAAAAAGAACTAAAACTATTAGAACTGAATACTGGATAATTACTCTTACAACTATTGGAAAATCTTAGCGTAATGATACAAGTTGTGATTGGAACTATTAAAAGAAAAACTTTTGATTGTTGAGAAAAAAAATTAAAAGGTCATATGATAAAAATAGTTACACAGACAGACTGGGAGAGACATAATTATAGTCCCACTATTGTATGTGTGTGAATAGTTTATGGCATTAATTACTGAACATATGTAAATGTATTTTTACGATTACTTTAATTGAGTGCATTAAACCCAAACTCACTATACAGCATTTATGTGCTATTTTTGGCCTGAAATCTTATCTAAGGCAGTTTTTAAAAGCTTTATATATTTATTTGTTTGGGGGGTTAAATATTTGGGTGGAGGTCTTGCAAATTTTTGAACTTCAGTGCTGCATTTGCAAGTACTCTCTTGCCTTTGGTCTCACCCATCTCATCAGCTACTGCTTGTCAAATCAAACGTATTAATTTCTTTTCTAGTTCTCCTCTCCCTATGTTTCTTCACTCTAATATGCCTGGGTGATATTTTAAGCTGTAATGCTAAATGAAACAGTTTCCTGGTCTGGAAGTGCAAAGACTAGAATAGCTTTATGCCCCTTCTGTCCTTTTCTGTTCCAGGGATATTTCCAGAGGAACAGTAACTCGAGCTTCAATTTAAGCAGCGCTGACGGCCTGTTTGCACTGTAGCAGTCTCCTCAGGCTTTCCATATTACAGTCACTCCTGCACCACTGGCAGAGCAGTTTTTTTGACAATTTGGTCACAGCATACAGGTTTTTTTGGTTTTTTTTTTTGAGAGGACGAAGATGCTTTTATTCTTTTTATTATAGCAGGCTATCTCCAGTTTCACTGGAGCTAAATTCAACTTCTGATCACAGCAAAGGAACTTCTAAAAGAAAGTTTGGGGAAATCTATGTAGCCTGATAGCTATTTACATGCATAACTAACTCTCTTCCTTTGCTGATCGCTCCTGAAAGCATCTTTTCAAGCTCTGTACTCTTATCAAATTGTAAGGCTGCATGTTTAAACAAGTTGTTAAAGAAGGAATTTGCTGAGGGACAGGCTCCTCTTCAGGAGTCCAAGGAATCGTTCTTTTTTTAACGGGGATGAATCTTTTAGGCTCAAAACTGTCTGACTACAGTCAAAACTACCCTTCATGCTTCCAAAATTACACATGCTACTGGTGTGGTATAAATAGGTTTCAGTTGCACAAAGTATCAGAAAAAAAGTATGTATCAACTAATCTGGGGAACAAAATGGAATTCTGCTCTAAAGTTCAATGTTATTTTGTTGTTTCATTGTACAACTGTGATGTTTGTGAATGCATCTACACACTGTAATATTGCTTATTATTTTCTTTTGCTAAGTGTATTTGCCTAATACTGAAGAAACAAACTTTGATGTTTTCCTTTTAACGTTTAGTGTGATCTTATTTATTTTTCTGTGCATTTAAATAATCTACATTAGGCAAAAGAACATTCTGAATACTCCCAAAATTTCATACCTAGATCATTAAAAACTGATTTATCATAAAATGTCATCCACGGAGGTGCTGCTACTTTTATTCCTCCTGTGGGAACATTTTCAAGTTGGAGTCCTTTTGTTCTTCATGCTTAGAAAAATGTGGATTCTCTGTCCTAAAGAATTTTAACATGTTTCTGTCCCAGAAATTTAAATATATATGATAGATAAATCTATTAATTTTACATATGAGAAATTGAGGCAGAAAAGAATTTAGACACTTGTCTCATGTCACAGAAGGAATAATGATGGCCTGCCCTTTGGTGAAAGCATAGTGAAGAAATGGTGAGAGGAACTCTAAAACCAGTCAGAAAAGTGAACTTCTCCAGTTTCTAGTTTCTCAAAGCCAATTTAGGTTTTCCACTCTTTCTCCATTCCTTTTAAAAAGCAGATGTGAGTTGGCAGAGAAAGTTGAGTTTCATGAAGTTCTGTAAGTACTGCGGTCTAAAAAAGGCCTACCAACAATTTTGGGATTGCAAAGCATCATTCTTTTATTCTTCTAGAGTAGCCACAGCAAACAAAGGATTTCTGTGATCTTTTTTCTTTTCTTTTTTTTTTTTTTAACTTGAGTTGATTGACAGAAAAAATTCTGGTTTATGAAAAGTTTGTCATCAAAAAGGCATACAAAACCAAAAATCATCTCATTTGAAGGTTACTTTGGTTTCCAAAAATAGAATGCCTAGATTTATTGCAAAATAATCTGGAACAAATCTCTAAATACTATGACAAGGTAATTTTTGAAAAAAAAAAATGTTACTTTACTATTCATCTATTGCGATGTATGAGGCTTCTGTCTCTCTATTAAAGCTGTTCTAAGAACAAACAGCTTCTAGGCAAATCCTTCTGTTGATTTCTAATTTCCTAATAGTGTAGACTTTAAAGCACTGTTTATGTCAGAATCCAAGGGCCTGATTCTCTACTTAGTTACGCTGATGTAAAGCATACTTTTGAAAGATTCTGTAATTGCTGTTGTTAGTAAAGTTGGATTTTTTGTTCTGGAAAAGATTTTGTTCTTGGAAATTCTATTCTTGACCCAAGAAAGGCTTTTAAAAATTGTTTTAAAATTCTAAAAACTAGTTGATTTTTCACTTATAATTGATATTTCTGTTATACTGTATTCTAATACATACCACCTTCATAGCCAATAGATATCAGAGGAAAAACATTGATGGTTTTTGGTTGACTTTACAGGAGCCCTAGGACTTCAGAACTGCAGAAGGCCCTACTATAAAGACTGTCCAGCTTTGCTTTAGGGCGTTTGAATCACAAGTATTATTTAACATTTAAACCCAGAATGTATCCTGCTGTGTTACAATATAATCACTGAAGTTTTCTGTGGGATTCCTATTCCCAGCTAGAGCTAGTGTTTAATGTCTGACCTCGGTTCTCAGGGATCGGTGCTATTGTTCCTAATGTGGGTGCCCATAGTCAGCTTTGTCATATGCAAACTGATAGCTTGACTTCTTCTCCATCCACCTACTGAAGCTGGATTATTGCAGATAGCCTGTTTAACAAATTTCCTGTCAGTTTGAGTTTAATGGCCTTAACTATCATTTCCTGTGATGCAGTGTTATTGTAACATGTCCACCTAGTTAACAAGGATGATGTGAAACACAGTTTTTTGTATTTTCAATGTATGTGCTACTGAAAAATAACCGGAACACATACTTTAACAGGTGTGTTAGTCTTGGCTATTCTTCCAAGCTGGATTTCCTGATGCTTTTTGCTGTTCCCATATCTCATCTGATCTCCCATCCTGGATGCGCAATGTAAGAAAGGGCAATCCTTTCAGGGAGGAGTATGCCTCTATTGACCTTTAGAAGGCTTAGTAAATGAAAAAGGACATATGAAATTGAACAAGATGGATTTATAGTGTTTCTGGCAGTACAGGTTAAACAAATACTGAACAAACTCAAAACAGAGCAATCCAAACTGCACAGTTTAACACTTCAGCCCTCGTAGAATGACTCATGGGAGATTGGTAGAGTGTTATTTACTTATTCTGGTTTGAACTATGAATCAGGACAAGCAATACTGAAGATTGAAAGGCTGGCTAAGTGTGCTTGTAATGAGCCTCTCTTTGCAAGTCCAGGTCAGGTTCCATGCTTTGACACTGACATTCAGCCTGTCAGATGTCACCATTTCACATCATTAGTTGACCATGTTACCTTCAGCGAAACAGGTACAGGAAAAAGAGTAGGGACCTCTCCAAATCTTTACTTTTGCTAAAACAAACTTAAAAAGACATCTCTGTACTTAGCCAGGGCAAGGAGGTTGTATTTAATTCTCTGCTTGACTAGAGTTCAGATATGGGTTTGAGTCAAAATAACTATAATAGCGGGTTTGTGCTCCAGGAAATTGATATTTTGTGAATTATCAACCCAAAAACTACTTTTAAAAAAAGATGTACCTCAAAAAAAGCTGTTGTCAGAGCATTTCTAACATACTTGGCAACACTAACTTAAATGTGGACTCGGGCATTTTTCAAGATTGGATACAACTTCAAATCGTGACAATTAATTTGTTTAAGATCCTAGGATTTCAATACAAACTCCACTGAAAATGTGCGTGCCCTTACATTGCATCTCGGGTTCTAATCTGGAATTGTTTAGAAGTTCTTGTGGACATTTTAGTCCCAGAGAGTGACTCTAAACAGTAAGCAATGTTCAGAATGGAATTTTATAACAAAAGTTTGGGGACTGAGGAATTCTTTCACTTGTGAACCTTATAGCATAATTTTAGGCAGTAGAATATAACTTCCCAAATGGAAAATGAGTCACAACAGTAGGAAGAATGGCTTTATCATTGAAAAATATTCATAGAACTTTACTGAGCTTGAAAGGAGGCTTTATAATTGTCCCAGAAAGATAAACCAAATGGAGTTCCCTAATGTAACAGAAATCTGTAATCTCATCTATATTCTTACAGATGTGAGCTCTCAGGAACAGAGGAGAAAACAAATAATCTTTGGCTAAATAAATGAGTACATACAGTGTACGAGTGCAAACAGACCATTTCCTAATGAAAAGCTTCAGGGCATGAAACTCTTGTTTTTATTACTCTAGAGCCCAAAAGAACAAAAGTGTTTACATATTACTGTGCTGATGCTATCAAACTAATCACATGTGCTCACCCTGTTGTGCCAATGACAAACTTATCTTAAGGTCAAAAGCAGAACTTCTTACAGCAGAGCCACATTAGTGTTTGGGCTTTCCTTTGTTCTATTTCATCCCCTTGGCAAGCTGCAATTTCATTTCCCATGGTAGGAAGCATCACTGGGTTTTGATATCATTTCAATTTCAGTCATTCAAACATACATATTTTGTACGTTCACATTTGTGAGCCTTGGCTTTTAAGCTATGAATTTAATAGACCTGTGGGAGAGGTGGTATGTTAGTAAGTACCAAACCCAAGAGAGCATCTGAGAGATGTTACATCTGAGGGAAACATCCAAGTCAGATTTCTACTCCACCTTTCTTTAGAACAGGTTAAGATGGTAATTTAGCGATGATGCATCCATCTGCACTATTTAATAATCAGGGACTCCAGCAGGGAGAGTAGGCAGAGTATTCCAGATATTCCTGCAGCCCTCTTACTCTTTGCTTAAAATAAAAGAGAAACACGTAAATTCTTAATTTCTGGAAAGCCCTGGGTCATTGTCCTGGAAATCTGTAAAAGGACAGTGGAATGGCAATGTTTTCAAACATATTTTATTTGGTTTGCAGTTTTTCAGATGTTCAAACAAATTTGGTTTGGTTTTATGTAATGGCAGATTCCTATTTAGTTGCCAACTACCCGACATCTGGAGTTCTATCATTTACTTTAGGGGTATGCTGTGAAATTGCTTTAATGAAGAAGATAAAATGGTTAGCTTAGTGGTGTATTGCTCATGATTCTCTGTCCACTCTTGGTTTTTTTGCCATGCTATTGTACTATATGCTACAAAGAAGTTATTATTTTCACTGTTTCCTCTTTATTAACAATAAGTTTGATCTAAGCAGTACTATATTCAGCTAATTTTCTAAGGTTTGTTCCCTTTTCATGACAAGTTGGTTATAAGAATGATTAAATTTTTGTATTGTTTTCCTTTATTTTCAAGAGGACATGAGTTACATATATGCAGCTACCTAAAAGAAATAAAATATTTCTAGCCTTGCTGGAGAGATTTAGATAGAGTTGTTAAATTTCTTTTTAACATTCTGCTAAAAAGCTGGAGTTTCTTGCTGAAACCTCCAGCAAATAAAGTACATAGCAAAGGATAATCAGCAAACCAGCTGACTAAGGTTTATATCCTACTAAAGATTGACACTTTCATGGTAATATCTGAGCATTTTGTTGTCAGTCTTCTAGTCCTGCATTCATTTCCAAAGCTTTTGGTCAGCCTTAAAAACTAAATTCAATGAAAAATTGCACAGTTAGATATAATCCTTTGGACAGAGCCTATCTGACAAGGCAGTTCAATAATGGATTATTGGATAAGTCTATAATTAAATGCCAGCCTTCAAGAAATAGTCTTTCTTGGTTTTATGCTCCAAGAACTCTGAAACATAACCCAGCAATGAGTAACACATAAATCTCATAATATACCTGTAATCCTACTGGGGTAACCTTATCTGCTGCTGTATTAAACACAGAATGTTCTCTGCTTATAAGGCCTTAATATAAAGGTGTATAATAAGTTTTAAATGGCAATAAAGTCCTTTCTCCCAGCTAGTCATGGTTGGACTTCTAGAATGTGAATCCTTTCTATCAAAGTTCTTCAATCTAATGTTTTTGCTGATTTAACAGTATACAGCTATTGCAGCATTATTGGCTGCATTGTAATTTATGAATCCATTGTTGTTTAAATCACATGGGAATGTGCAATGCATCAGCAGTGGATATTAATGGAAGGAAAACAGCAGGCAGAAGCAAAGCCAATTTTATAATTAGAGATCTGGCTTTGGACTCAAAATTTGGATAATATTCCCAGTCCTGTTATAAACTTCCTATGCAATCCTGAGCATATCACCAAATGGGGGGTTTATCTCATCAGGTCTTAGAAGACAAAAATTTGTCTAAGCTACTTAATTAGACTCTTTATATAGTAGGAAGAGAGCAGTATTTCCAGGATACAAATCATCTCACCTAACTTAAATACCTCACTCAGTCTTACAGTTAATAGTTTTATTGAGGGTTGCCCCGGACCCAGATTTTGTTACCTGAGCAAAATTAAAACTCATCAGTGGCAAAAATAACTTTGAACTTTCACAGCCTGTCAGCAAAGATTCTCAAAATAAATTTGCTGATTTTTTTTCTTTTTTTTTTTTTTTTTTTTAATCCTACCACTGCATCTCCAAGGAACATCTGCATTCAGATCACAGCAGAATTTGTAGGGAAGATAAGCAGGCCACCATCTCTAGATAGTACTTTAGAGACAGGACCACCTGGTTGCAACCAGCTGTTGCTCAACATGTTGAGGTGAGAGCTATAGAATCATAGACTCATAGAATTGTTATGGTTGGAAGAGACCTTTAAGACCATCAATTCCGAAGGTTAACTTAGCACTGCCAAGTTACTACTGTACCATGTCCCTCAGCAGCACGTCTACCCATCTTTTATCGTGACTCAACCACTTCCCTGGGCAGCCTGTTTCAATGCTTGACAGCCCTTTTGGTGAAGAACTTTTTCCTAATATCCAATCTAAACCTTCCTTGGCACAACTCAGGACCATTTCCATTTAATTTAGTATCCTTCCTTCCTCCATTTAATTTCAGTTAAGGTGGATATTGGATTAAACACACTAACTCTCTAATTCTTTCTTTTCAAAATGGTTACTTTAACATCTTTTAACTGACAAAAAATCCCTTTTGTTTTTTTAGTGGCAACAACAACTACAGTAAGATATTTATGTTAGAGATAAAAGTAATGTTATCTTGCCACAAGGTTAATTTGAAAAAAATTAAAGAAGGTGAGCTATTAGGACTTATCCTAAACTTTTAATTCTGGAAAAACAAAGACATTATGACTTGGAACAAAAATCCTTAAATTCCCATGAAATACAACAATTTGAACTGAAGTCACATAAATATTTCATTTTAATTGTGACATTTTCTTACACGCTTCAAACTTTTTGTTTGTATCTGTAAATTTCAGGTACATTTATTATGATACCAATTTTTAACAATAGAGAATATATAATCAAGTTAACCAAATTCACTTTCATTATCAAGCCTTTGTCATTGACAGTGACATATTCTTGCAAAGTATTCTTATGATTGAAAAATACTGTTATCTATTTTCAACCAGTTTCAATTAGTTGCTCTAAATGAGGAAAACCATCCTACAGGCAAGTCTTTGGATGGACACTTTGGAGATTGGTATTCAATTTGAAAACAACACTAATGGATCTTCCATGGCCTTCAAGAAAATTATTTCATTAGCCTGTGTTTCAGTTCCTCTTCTTTAAAGTAGGGTCTGTTAATCAGTGAGTACTCAACTATACTAGCTAGATGCCCAAGCTAAAACAGTTTTACACCTTTCAATTTGAAATTTTCAAATGAAGATGGTCTGATGACACTGTTCGTGTATATCTATATAAACAAAGAAATAAATAATTCAAATTAGTAACATGAAAATGTAGCATTTCACCTTCGGCCAGCACTCCACTCCAATCATTAGTGACAGAAAATTGTTCCCATCTATAGGCTGAGCAGTACAATTTTTTGGTGGTATTAACCTATTTCTTAATAGACAGATGTCTAGTTTATATGATTAAAACTCCTTCACAATTAACACTAATTGGCACCCATGGTGGGAAGATTAGACAGTGACGTGGGCTGTGAGACCAGTTTTCCTCTAAACTGTACAGGTGAATTCACTACAACAACAATGAAAAGTAAATATGGGACACCTGAAGAATTTTCCTACCTTGTGCACCTGCTGGATTAATGACAGATTTCAGACTGCAACACAAACAAATCCAGTATTTTTAAATAATCAAATACCTTAGAAAAACAATAGAAATATCCACAGAATTCATGAGTCTCTCCATTCTTCCAGGGGGGAATTATTTCTTTCTAGTAGATAAGTATTGTAGTTGAGCATGTGTTTTCCTCCTGAGTAGAAGGAGATTATTTTTTATTATTATTTATTTGTTTTTGAGAATTGTTTCTATTATTGTTCCATCTTCCATTCTACATGTGAACTTTCTGGAAATTGTATGCCTCAAAAGAAAATCCAATGCTATTCATGTATAAGAGCTGGCTCAGTCTTCTTATTTGATTGACTTTTTATGTCATGGTACTTGGAGGAGACTAAAATAGTTCTATGGTTAGCATTGATGAGACTCATCCATTTATGGTTTGTTTTTGAAAATGACATTCAGCCGCTTTCTTCCCTTGATATATCGATACTCAGAGAAGACAAACAACTTCAAAGAATGTCAAGGAAATAAATCATGTCTCTATATAAATATTTATAGCAACAAATGTATCCTCCCAGATGACTGAAGGACAGCCTTATTATCAAGACAGTTTATGCTGAGAACTATTGGCATTAGACAGCAATTTGTCTGAGAAATATTTAGGCAGGATTAAGTAAGTTAATTTTGACACCATATCACGTAAATTAAAGCAAAAACTTTTCCAGTAAGCCTTCATAATTGTGGACCTGTCTTTGGACAGTTAACATTTCTATGCATTGTAGAGAGAGAACCTCATAGTTATTTAGTTAGGTTAATAGGTTTTTGTACACATTTTATGCTGATGTAAATAGAGACTATGAAGTAATTAAATATCTTTATTTATTCCGTTTAAACATATAAGATGTTAAATTAAACAAATTATTTTTTTAAGAGAAAGAAAGAAAGAAAGAAAGGAAGAAAGGAAGAAAGGAAGAAAGGAAGAAAGGAAGAAAGGAAGAAAGAGCGAGCGAGCAAACTCACGTAGAAAGAAATCTGTTCCATTGCTACCATGCCCGCTGACTATGTCTTTGGACAAATGATTTAAAATCACTAACCACTGATTGTTTTCTCAAAGAAGATGTAAAACCCACCAAGTATATGTGTGAACCTGAGAATAAAGAGACTAAATAGTATGAATATTAGTGTTCATTTTTTTAATATATTTCTTCTTCTCGCTGCATATCCCCTTGTGCCCTTGGTGAAGAAACCCTCCAGAGTGCTCCAGCAGTGGGCATACAGATGATACACCTACACAAGGGTGCTCAGGTCTAGCTGTTACTTGTAAGAAAGGAAGAGAAGAATTCTAGATTACTGTTTGGATTCATTAAATATGTTAACACGACTTACTACTGAAGTTTTCACCTTACCTTGAAAATAGACTTGTAATCTGTTATTTGTTTTGAAAAAGGAAACAGCATGTTGTTTTCAGTTTCAGTCCTTTGTATTATAGTAGATAAAATTACAAAACAATATAGTATCTACAGTATCCAACTGTAACATGTCACCTGGGTACTCCTACAAGGATTTCTTTTTGGGTATTGACTTTGGTCACCAAAGTGTTAAATAATTTGGGCCTGCCCTAGACGTTACCTCACCTGCTGTGCTTTTCAGTAACAGGGGAGATAAGGCTTAGATTCTTACACTTTATGATTTGTCTGAAGTTGGGTCCTCTTTATATTCCAAATTTATCACTTGTGGGCATGAACCATGTTTTGACTAATTGCAAAGTAAGAACAGAACACATCTAGCGTGATAGACTATGGTTTCAGTTGAACCGTGCACTTTGAATGTAAGAAGAAAACTAGTCTGGACTTAAACTTGCACAGGATACAAAGTTTTTTTCAATATACTATAAGCTGGGTGTTTTTACTGTCACCATTCAAAATGCTAACCATACTTATAATCAAATCTGATTTGTTCTCTGGGCGCATGAAATGAAGAATCAAGTTGATGATACCAAAATGCAAGTAGAGGATATTTTTAAACAGTAATTGAAAGAAAAATTCAGGAAATGAAAATCCAAAGAATCATCATGGAAGTTGCTTAGAGTACATATGTGAACCTTACGTTTCTCAAAACAAATATATATGAATGCATTGAAAGGAAGCACAAAGGGAAAAAAGCTAAATTATGGGGGCAAGAATGAGAGGTTACATAGCCCAGTTTAAATACTAGAAAGTCAGGACAAATGGTGCTAACATAAA
Organism: Limosa lapponica baueri; assembly: GCA_002844005.1. NCBI lineage: Eukaryota > Metazoa > Chordata > Aves > Charadriiformes > Scolopacidae > Limosa > Limosa lapponica. Next base: position 998,267 of record KZ505698.1, read on the forward strand.
GGAATGTAAGGTTTGAAAGGCAAGATACGAAAGAAGGTTAAGGAAAAAGATTGAAGGCATAAAGACAAAGAAATTCTCTTTTAAATTATCCTGACAGATCATAAGTATTCCAGAGCAAGCCAGTGGGTCTGCTGGTCCTCCAGAGTACAGAGAAGCCAGTCAAAAAAAGCAGGATTGCAGGGAAGATAAATGGTTTCTTTGCATCTGTCTTCACCACAGTGGGTGCTGGAAAGATGTCTACATCACAGCTACTCTTTGCAGTTAATTTGATGCAGAGGTATCAAAAAGGGGGGAAGCAAAGCAAGAATTTAACTTGTTAAGGTTCAATTAGGGGCTGCAATACAAAAGGCAGTACTATAGTAATCTACTGTGATTGGGACCAGTCCTGCTGGTCACTGCCACAGGACACCGTTTTCAAGATTCTACTGTCTATTGCAATGCTGATTTAGATAACAGCATCTGAACTTTTCACTTTAGGTGGGAAAAAGCAAGTGATGTATTGCTCATTACTACAGAGCATCCAAATGCATAGGTGAACAAAGTGAAAATAAAGGAGATTCTTCTCTGCCACTGCCTGGCCTCTGAGATGTTTCCTCCCAAAGTCATTCTGTGTAGAGTTAGACATATATATGTGAAAATCTAACTTAGGATACTAATTGTTCTAGGTTTCCTCTATAGTCATTGTTGAGAGAGGCAGACTATGATTCCACTTATGTATTTCCTGAATCTCCTACTGGCAGTGTTTTATTCAGAAATTCCTATTTTAAATCTTCTTCAGAATCACAGTCAAGTTTTTCTTTCACTTTGATGATATTTTTGATCCTGAGAAATTGTTTCAAACAGTGCAGTCATAAAGAAAATAGAAATAAAACAATTCTGGCCTCTGAGAAGGGTTTGAGTTTTTAAAAGTTAAAAATTATGGACAGCCATCAACATGATTTTTTAGGCTTTCAAAAGTGTGTTTTCATGAAATGTTGCAGAAGCTTTACCTCTACAAAGTAGAAGGCTAAAGGCTTGAATAAATTAAAGTTTGGTTATAAGGTAAGAAATTAAAAGAATAACAGCATTTTCAGCTGACACCATTCCTTTTATTTTCTTTTCAAAAAAAAAAAACAAAAACCCAATATTTTCATAATGCTTCCAAGGACTTCTTAATCTATTTCTCTCAATACTGTCTGCTGGCTAGTTTTATTAAAGAGTAGGGAAAATGTCATGAAAAGTGATGTTTTATTTTGGAAGATGATATTCAAAACTGGTAAAAGATGATGTAAATGATCCAAATGTTGTAAGATTCATTATTGTTCAGTAGAAGTCCCTATTGAAATTCATCTTCCATAATCTGCAGTGAAACAAATTTTAGGAAATTCTTCAGGCTTCCTTTATATAATGTCAGAAAAGCTGTCACCGTTATATGGACAAACAGCAAGAGTCTTTATGTTTATGCAAATTCTTTATAATTTACTTAAACTTAATTACCTATAAGTATATGCTAATTTTTTACTTGCTGATGCAAGTAAATATTGAGTTTAATTAAATCATAACCAAACCATAACAATACCAAACCACAGTAGCAAATATATAAATTTCCCAAATCTAGAGAAAACTGGCAGTTGGACTGGAGCTGTTCCTGGTGCACATCTATCTTTTTCCTCAATTTTTGCCTGTATGTCAATACAGGCTTCTTTCAGTGTCCTCATACTTTCAGTCATTTTAATTAGCATTCAGCTGTGTTCCAAACTGCCAGCAATAAGTAGGGACCACACATAGTGGTGAAGGGTTTTTAGGTTACATCATCAACATTTTTGTGTCTCTTGTGGAATGAGACACCTGCGAACCTTGTGCGTGGACAGAGATGGGTCAATTTTCTTGATTTGTAAGGCTGAAATGAGACAGGGGTAAAGTCTTAGCATTTCACTTTCTGGCTGTTTACCTTCTTCATGTCTTGGCTTTCCCCAAACCAGAAGTACAGAGGATCAGAGCTTGTTCTTTGTAACCCCTTTGAACCTGTGCACACCTGCTTGATGCACAGAAGAAAAAGTGTTTATCCATTTGAAATAAGTCAAGGGAACAATTGCATAGCACTGTCTGGATCTGGCCAAGAAGCAATTGCTTTATTGCTGCAGCATGTGTTGGATCTTTATTTTCTAAACATCCTGCTGGGAGACGTGCAATAAAACCTTTTTTGCAATCGTTTCTCTCTCCATGGCGCTAAGGGTTCCCTGTTCCATCCTGCTCCAAATAACACATGTGAACGCCTTGCCTTTTGTTTTTAAGTTAGGACAGCTCCACAGGGCACATATTAACACACATTAATGAATGGATTATGGGCTTGTCAGAGCTTCCGATGATGAATTTAGAGCCCATTAAAGACTAGGCATTGATTGCACTGGAGACTGTAGCTCTCTGTTTAATCCCTAGCAGGTGGGCACTGGTGCAAGCTTCACCATCTTGCATCAGCAGTGAACCTCGAACCTGACCTCTCCAGAGGGAGAAGGGTAATTCATTTGCTGTGTTTACTTTATCTTCAGCTTCTTTTTAGATGGAGGCTCCTAACTGTGCTGAATTGTTCTAAGCAAGGAGTGGCAGATGTGTGATGTGGCTCATGTTCTTGAAGGATTTTGTAGCAGTCACTGTATGCTTGACCTTCAGACAGTTTAAAGTCAAGTCCCCATGGCTAAGAAATGAGTGTGTATTATAAGCTCTGTTAAATTAACTGTAGCTTTCTTGGTGGACTTTCAGTCCCAGGACATACATTAAAATTACACTCCTGCACCATTACTTTAATTTCTGTTAGGCAAAAGAACTGTTTTGTTACTGTTTTTGCTTTTACAAAATAATACCTAATGGAAAATGGTGAAAGCAGACTAGATCAGGACAAATTATAAATAAAGACAATTTTTTTTCTTAAGGGTTATGCAAACATAACATAATTTCTTTGAATCATAATGCAATCCAAGGTCTCCCTTGGATATCATGTTAGTAATCAAATTTTAAAAACCAACGAGCGACCAAAAAAAGAAAAAAATCTCCCAACAGCAAAAGGGAGGAAGAAACAATTACCTATATACTGAAGAAACAAACATACTGCCTGTAAATTGCTGAGGCTTAAGAGTGCAGCCCAGTGTCTCATTTCTTGCCACACACATTTCCTATTCACTATCAGTCTCTGGAATAAATTTTTGCCTTGAGTTTTGTAGGGATAGCTCCTCATTTGGCCCAAGCAGCTGAAATCGAGTATGGGAAGGGAACACTCCATCGCTCTCTAGATAATCTGAAGGATGTGCTGGAAGATGGTGCACTTGCTAGTACACCCCAGTTCATAAATTTCTTACAACCTTGAATGAGGAATGAATGCTTTATTGTTATCTGGCCACTTAATTCACACTTAATTCAACTGGATTAAAGGAAAGTGTGGCTAGAAGAATTTTCTCATAAGAGCCAAAATAGATAATACAGTTCCAAAAAGACAAAGGTGGAAATGATAGATTTGAAGGACTGCAAGAAAAAGTATGTTCAAATTACTTTAATCTTATAATAAGTTCAAATCATAATGGTTTTATGTCTTTGTTTTTCCCTTATCAAGTTGATTTGCTCTCCTTTCATGACTAGGTGATTGCCAATGTTTCATTCCTTATACATACCATATGTCTCACTGTACAACTTTTGGAGATAATTTCTTCACTGAAGAGACTTCATCAGAGTGCACCTCTTTTTTCAGAACATTAGCTCTCACAGACTCTCTCCTTTGAAGTCTTCTAGGAGGTCCAGAAAGATTTATCCTTTCTTCTGTAAGAGCTTTCAATTTCCTCATTAAGCATGAGAGAGACTTACCATGTTTCTTAATTTAAAAGGACCCTAAAATTAAAAATCATTGCTTTGCTTCCTTAGAGTTGAAGGTCTGTTTTTTGTTAGATCAAGTACTATTGTACTTGACCACTTTAACAATATCTTTGTGATTTAACAAGGGATAAAACTATTTTTTCTTTTCTCCTTCCTTCTTTGGAGATTTGTTGTCATATTTTCACATGGAATGTGCCTCATGGTGGACTTCATGTCTGTATCTCTGTGTACCTTAGCAAACACAGTCGATAAAAAACCCTGATTAGAATACATGTATGTAGGTCATCATTAGCTGGTTTTTGACAGAGGTGAGACGGTGAGACGTGGTGGCAATTCACTCTCCCTCTTGTCATACTGTCAGTTATACAACTATTAGCTGGTTTTTGTATAGGTTTTTTTTCATCAGAAAGGTTGAACCAAGCAAAAATCTAAAGATGTGAGAAGTAAGGAACTGTTTATTTGCGTTGATGTAAGTATGAAAATTGTAACAAGGAGGCATAATGAAAAATTGAAATGTCACCCCAAAAATATAGGTCTTCCGACCCCCTTTTTTTTTCTCTAAGCTTTAATTAAAACAGCTAGTTGTTTTAACTTGTACTTTCCTCTTTTCTGTAAGCCTCTCCTCCTCATTTTTTCTTTTTTGCCTCTATGTTTTCCTCACTGAGATTGTAGCTTGATTGAGATTCACTTCTGCAAATAACATCAGCATGGGGGCTGAAAATGAATGTTGGAACAATATATTCAGGCGTCCTACAGATGAATATCATGCAGGATTTGCAGCTGACTCTGGGGAAACCAGGTTTAGGATGAACTGTCTTGGCTCCTCTTTAACCTGGGAAGAGCTAAACTTGTCCAGCTACTTCGATAGGATTCTTCATGCCACCAGTACAGTATATTTGTTTCCTGTGTAAGGCACTGTACTGAGAAGACCAAAAAGCCCCTGTCCACTAGTTTGTGATCTTTGGATACTTCACTTGTTTTATATTACCCATGTCTCCAGCACTCCTCTGCTTCTCAACAGCTGGTCTAAGGTTTGATTTTTGTTGACTTCAAAGATATTTTATCAGGCCTGAACTGAAGCTTAATCAGAGTTTATCTAAACACTGACCTGGAAGCTGTAATGCAGAGGAGGAATAAGTTTCCCTGCCTTTTCATTTCCCTTCCTACCTCTGGCACTGACCTTGCTGACTTCATCACTTGAAATTTCATAAGAGCACTTCACGGTCATTTTGTATGTCCAGAGTTGTGGGGTGTTTTTTGCCTCTCATGAACACTAGTCTGCTGGTAGATTGTATCATTCTTAGCACCTGTCCAAATTTATTAGACTATATAAAAGATTCCTCAGTTTGGAGACATTCAAAATGTGCAATTTAAGTTCAGTTGATTAGGTGTGAGATACATGTCACAGTGGACTACCTATGCAAGGTGACTGTCAACCACTGCACCTGCAGGAAGCATTATTTTCTTTGGGTAGAGGTACACAGTGTCAAGAGATTAAGCTCCGCTGCTCCATCTCGTGGGAGGAATTTAGCACATCATGATACACTTTTCAGACAGGTGCAACATCTCTGTAGCCGGTTGTAACCACTCCATGAAAAGGGATAAAATCTCCATCTGCTGTGAACGCAAAGATTCAAAAAAGGAGAAACAAGTGACACAAACCCAGCAATGTTCTCTGAAGATGAGTTTTCATTTACATACAAGTCTTCCATAAGTCCACTTTCACATTCCTCAAGAAATGAAATTCCAGAGATTGTTGTACCTCTCAGATGTAGGAACAAAACCAGACCAATCAACTCTACTAGCCTCGAGTTAATGTATAGTAGCAGAGAGTTGCTGCCTTATAGCTCTCTGAATATTCAGACTCTCTGACCCTACATAATCCTATGTACTAAATCCTCATCCACTCCTTTGGAATCTATTAAAACTGCATTTCCTTAAAGCAATCGCAGCTAAGTGATTTACATGTCATTAATGGAGGCAATGGACTACCTTTGTTACATTGTTTCCCTCCCATTTATTTCTAAATCTTTATGTCCCTTTGATCACAGAATAGAAGTCTGTTCCTTCTGTTCCTCGGGATGTGGGCGTTTGTGTGATTGACTGTTAATGACAGATCACCAGGCACTCTTTTGTGATGATTTTATCAATGAAAAAGTCAGTAAAATCCCTGTTTCAACAGCGTTGGTCTGCACAGTCCATCAATGACTATTTTTCCTTTTAAGAGTCCAGCCAAACAGGAACATATCTGCAAGACACAGTTTCCCTTAAAATTCTGTTGGCTAACAAGTCTGAAAGAATAAAAAAGAAATGTCAGCTTATATAAAAGCAAAGGGAATACATAGCATGGCATTAAACAAAAGTTAAAAATAGTAAAAAAAATTTATTCTTAGTATTCTAAGAAAGGTACAAAGTTTTCACACACGCAAGCACACACATATTTTCCTTTTTACAAAATTCTGCTTCCTCTGTTCCTTTTTATTGTACTATTTACATCTTCATAAAGATATACCTATGAATTTATTCAGTTAATGATAATTTTAAAGGAAAATTGTGCAAAATCTTCAGGGTTGTCTTCAATGTGACCTGGTGAAACCATGGAAGATTAAGAGAAAATTTAGTCTGCTTTTTATATTCACCAATCATTAGGAAGGCAGTCCAGATTCCAGCAAATATAGTGTGTGAGCAGCTCTTTTCCCTTGAGGACTGGTAGCATAGGGCCCTCCAAATGTATTATTGAGAGGGGAAATCAGCTGAACAGCCTCTATTACCTTAGTCTGGGAGGAATTCCATGAAAGTCAAACATTAATATTTTACTGGGGAAGGGAATGCCAGTTTGATTTGCTGTAATTTATTTATGAGTTAAATTTCCAAAGCTTTTTAAGACACATGTAGGCTTTTTGGGTCACACTCTGCTTTCATTACACCAATACACAGAATAACTGCATTGTCTTCAGTGAGATCATGGCATCTTTACATAGCTATGAATGAAATAAATATTATTGTTAACAAGTTTAGGTCTAGATTCCTTCATTTTGCTTACTCACACAACCTGAAAGGACATGGTCCCTTCAGGTGTTAGATGTCTTCAGGAAATTTAACACTTAGGGTCTAAATGTTCCCCCATATAATCCATAGGGGAATAAAGGCCTCTTACAGTTTGCATTTGGCCATGATCTGCAATTATCTCTATCTTGCCTTCCAACCAAATGTAAGCAAGGTGTGCTTTCACTAATTATGTATAACAAGGTTTGACAACGATTAGGAGTTGCAGTTGCCAGCAATTGTCCGACTTGTAGAGGGGCATAGGGTGAAATACATGATAGCCCATGGCATGAAGGAAGAAAGGCTTGGAATTACTAATTGCAATGCCATTTGCAGCACAAATAAAGGTAAAATTTGAACCCAAGGGTGAAGAACAGCTGATGAAGAAGAGCCCTAAATCCACCAAAGAAGTACTTGAGATGAGAAAAATAGAAATAGTGCAAGTTTCTTACCTATTTTGTGTTCCTTGATTCAGCAGTGAGTTTATAAGGAGGAGGAATTGTCAAATTCTTAGATGTTAGTGAATGATTTATTAGGTGTCCAAAAGCAAACCTGTAAGCCACCAGATATAAGGAAAACAGACCTCAAATGGTCAGTCCAGATTTCCTGCTAAGATAAAGACTGTTATATTCATTAGGGAATCTAACAAGGAAAAACATTATAAATATCAAAAACACGTCTGATCTTAAAGTTGTAACTAGGAGGTTAAGAAATTTCAAGATGTGTGATTTGTTTAACATTAGCATTACCTGCATGACATTGTGTAATCTCAGTGTCACACTCTTGAATGATAACTCTGAAGATCAAACTGACCACTTTGCCTCACGCTGGCTTTCCCATGCATTGCTAATTACGATGTTTGCCTTTGTGGGACTTTTATGTGCTTGGCATTCAAATGCCTTTTCCACTTGTGTCCTCAGCTGGTGTGATCCTGCTTCAGAAAGAAGGCATGAAGCAGGGCTGCTTTTGTTTCCATGTTTCTCTTACTATAGTTTCACCTGCCTGCCAGAGGTTGACAGAATTTTGTCAGAAACACCAGAAGAATTCCCACTAGGTCAGTGGACAAATATTCAAGCTCAGTAATATCCCTTACCTACCCTGTGGTGTGAGATTATTAGATAATGTCTGCAAAGTGCTCCAAAATCCTTGGATGAAAAGCAGCAGAAACGTGGAAAACAGTACTAAGAGTACATCCAGAATTTTAAATATGTATGTATGTGTGTGTGCATAGATGGGTGTGTTCACATTTGTGTGCATGTTTGAGCGTATATGTATGCAGTCCCATATACATTTAGAAACACTGTATTTAGGAATCTGTAGCTGCTGCATATCAGCAGCACCCAGGGGACTTCTTGACACCTCTCCGGAACTACAAATGAGGCTCGCTTTTACAGTAGTCAGGATTGTGCTCTGCAGTTTTCCCAAGAAAGCCAATCCAGGGCCTTTGCAGGGAAGACAGTGGTCTTCAACACATAAACCGTGAAAACTGAAAAAAATGAACTTTTATAATAAATTAAAATATTCACTGAAGAAAGTTATGGTCACATCCATACATTTATATATTCTAGCCTAGAATGCTCCAACAAAAATCCTTCCTATTAATTGCTTTCATTGCTTTCCTGCTATACCTCTGAGTTGCTTAACGATGACCTGATTATGTATATGCATAGTAGATATGTATTTATGTATCCATGTAGTACTAATGCAGCTGTATATCCACAACCTCCTGAACATATAGTCAGCTATCCTTTCTGTCTCTTTTTTTTTTTTTTTTTCTGGTAGATTTCAAGTGGTTTGAGGTTTGCCTGAATGTTTTCTACATTTCAATATCTGTGACCACATTCAGTCTTATTTGTAGGAGCTTTGTAACAGATTGACCTGGTCATTTTCTAAGAATTCGGATTTTTTTTAAAACTTCAGAATTTGGGTGTGTGATGCGAGTAGGAGATGGCAGTCTTTTGGCTTAATACTGAAAAAAGATTGCCACAGTTTGCTTCACTGCTGAAGAGTTTTCTTAAAGTTTTCTTCCTTATAAACATTATTTGCAATTTATTTGCGGTCAGTAAAGATTGTGGAACACTTTGCACAGCCTTACAATGTTTTTTGTCCTCCTCTCAGAGTCAGTTGTATTTAGTAACAGATGTTGGTATGTTTCTTTTGTATCAACTTTGGAAAGTACTCTTGCCTCCTTTGGGATGAAAAGCACTTTATAAATGTAAGCTTATTATTATTTCTTTGTGAGTATCTTTGACAGTTCACTGCTGTTACCCATGGAACTTTGCCCTGGTAATAAAGCTGTTAATAATACACTATCAGTCACCCTTAAGAAAGTAATACAGTATTTATTGGGATAGCATCAGTGTTTATCATTCTTGGTTCAGTGACATACATTACTTGTGTAGTGTTTCTGAAGAGGAAAAAAGGATGTTGATGAAAAGATGGAGCTGATTCTGGAGGGCACATAACAAACTTTTGGGTTGACATTAGTGGAAATAAAGAATTTTCTACATTTTAGATGTGATACTCAGTGTGATGTAGTTTACGGCTTGTTGCATATGTATCATTTACACACAAACTCTTAAGCCTGTGAAAACATGACACCATTCCCTCAGTAAACAATGATGGAGTGAGGTGGGAAAAAAACCCATCTGAACATTTATTGCCAATTGTATGTTAATGTTGAAGCTTGCAGCCCTTAATCCCAAATCTCTGTGCTTTGGTGCTATGTCAGCTACTTAAAGAGCTGAAAAACAGAACATTAGCTTCCCCTGGAAATTATAGTCCTTTATTTTCAGCAACCTATTCTTAAAAAATTGTAATGAAAGCTTTACTCCTGCTTTGCTTATCAAATAATGTGTGTGCTTGTTTACCCAGACTGCAGTGCAGTATTACAGAATAGGAAAGTGGTAACAGCAACAATTATTGTCAAACTGCATTTTCCTGCCTGGTCAAACTATACAGAATATTTTAAATGCTTTTATCAATTTTGTTTTTGTGTTTTCCATTTTACCTTTACATTGTTATCACTCCTGATATAATATAGAAGGGGTACCAGTGTCCCAGATGTTCTAAAAACACACAGATGCGAAGGCAGCCATACAAACGGATGGTGTCTGGCCTAAAGAATGTATAGACTGAAACAAAAAACAGAAGACAGAAGGAAAAAGTTTAAGAATGACATGTTTTAATAAGTATGGAAGTCAGAGTTTTAAATTTGAAAAGGGTAAAATTACATAATCTTGACTATCTTTATAAGTAACATAAGAAGCAGCATGGGAGGAAGTAAGAAATTGCTTTTCTGAAAATGTAACACATAGAAAGAAGATTAAAGTACCATGAGCCAGTCAAAATCTGTTGCCAAATTCTTGATACTGAATTAGATCATCTTCTGCCCTCATTTCAATTATTTCTCCATAAATCATGCACACAAACTTTTATGCTTTTCTTTCTAAATAGGCAATAATGCAGAAATATTTAAATTTTTATTGATGTACAAATTTTCTTTATATCCTACACAATTTAATTATTCTGCTACAAAAGCTTTTTCCTACACTAATTAAAGTATAGTCCAGTTCATTTCAGCCTTTTATTCTTGGGCTTTTGGGGAATGGACACCTCAGGGATTCAAAAAAGAATAATAAACATATCTTTGCAATACAAACTGGAAATCGAAAATGGCACTATAAAATGGAAAAGGTTGAAAATTACTGATATGAAGATATCACATTCTAATTTTGGAGAAGCGTAATTAAGTATAAATTCTAGCTGTGATCTCTGTAGGCTTTACAGTTTTGTTGAATTAAAGTCCAGACTACCATGTTCAGCTAAGTAAATATCATTGTATCAGAATTACAGAAATGCAATATAACAGACCAAAGTAACATCAAGAATCTTATTCTCCCATTCGTTGTTTTAATACTGTTTCACATAATCTTTTTTGCCAAATACTTACTATTACATCATTCAATTCCTTCAAAAGCTTCTAACCAACAGAAAGACCCATTCTTCCTGACTATAAACCTTGTTACTCAGTCATTACTAGATGTCAGCATTGAAAACTAAATAAACTGTACTGAGAGTGAGACTGTAAGGAGGAAGTCTAAAGCAGTACATATTTTTTCTGTTGTTTCTTCTCTATCACATATAATTTAGTAATACCTTTGTCATAAACCAGTGGAAAGTACCAGTTGTCTTATTTTGTTTTATAAGCCAAGATGGGT
>KZ505698.1:1017576-1060522 GCA_002844005.1 Limosa lapponica baueri
GTACTGGGGCCTGTTCTGTTTAATATCTTTATCAAAGACCTGGATGAGGGGATCGAGTGCACCCTCAGTAAATTTGCAGATGACACCAAGATGGGTGGGAGCGTCAACCTGCTGGAAGGTAGAAAGGCTTTGCAGAGGGATCTGGACAGGCTGGATCGATGGGCCAACGGCAATGGGATGAGGCTTAACAAGGCCAAGTGCCAAGGCCCCACCTTGAGTACCGTGTTCAGTTTTGGGTCCCTCACGACAAGAAAGACATTGTGGTGCTGGAGCGTGTCCAAAGAAGAACAATGAAGCTGGTGAAGGTTCTAGAGCACAAGTCTTATGAGGAGAGGCTGAGGGAACCAGGCTTATTTAGCCTGTTGAAAAGGAGGCTGAGGGAAGACTTTATTGCTCTCTACAGCTACTTGAAAGGACGTTGGAGCAAGTTGAGGGGTGGTCTCTTCTCCCAAGTAACAAGTGATAGGACAAGAGGAAATGGCCTCAAGTTGTACCAGGAGTGGTTTAGATTGGATATTAGGAAAGAATTCTTCACAGAAAGCGTTGTCAAACAATGGGTAAGACTGACCAGGTAAGTGATTGAGTCACCATCCCTGAAGGTATTTAAAAGAAGTGTAGATATGGACTCAGGGACATGGTTTAGTGGGACTTGGCAGTGTTAGGTTTATGGTTGGTCTCAATGATCTTAAAGGTCTTTCCCAACCTAAATGATTCTATGATTCTTCAATGAAATGATTTAGGCCCTTAAGGGATCTATTTCTCTCTGTTAGCTGTAAAATCTGCACACATGGTTACATTGTATAAAACTATTCTAGTCAAGGGAATGCTGTCTGATTTTCCATGAATGCCACTTTGTACGTAAAGACCTCTTTTTTGTGCTGTAAGTCAACAATATTGAGTTTGTTTTAAAAAACTTTTCCTACTTTTAATACAATTTATTATTAAATAAAGAAATAAAATCTAGTTTTAGTATGAAAAAAATTTACTGACACAATTTCTCCTCTTCCCCAAAAGTTTCTAAAAAAAAATCCTCAAGGATTAACAGAAATATTACTTATTAAATGTTTATTCTGCCAGTATTAGTGCAATTTTTTTCTTACCAGAACTATTTTTCTGTCTCTGTATGTTTGCTGACATCTATTTGACATTGACGTTTCAAGGATGTTTGAAATTCTACAGCCCAGGAAGTAATGACAGTAAATAATTTGGGAAGGTTAATAATAATACTAATGTTTGAATTTTGTTTGAAGCATATACCTGATGAAGCAAAATTTTTTATTATTCAAACCACATACAAAAATAAATTCAGGAATGAATTAAGATGCACATGGACGTTCTGCATTATAGTATAGTGCATACTGGCTTAAAGATGTTTTAGTATGAGACATATTGATATTTTCTGAAACTGAATACTTATGAAACTTCCAGAGAAACACAGATCAGTACCTAAATAATTGAAAAATGAACTGCACTTGCAATGTGCATATATGGTTTCATTTAAAAAGCTGTTTGAAATCTTCTAGTTTCTGAAACACTAATTCAGGCATTTGCTCTGCATTGAAGAACTTACAAGCCCCAGGAGTTCATAGCCCTCTTCACTCTTAAGGCTACTGTATTTCAATTAGTGTCATTATTTTCAATTAGATGGCATAAAAGGGATTTCCAGCATGACACATTGGAAGCAATGGACACAGCTCCTGTAACTTTCGTGTGTATAAAGGGCATATAAGTACTATTTGCCTGGATGCTACAATATAAAGACTAATGCTGGTGGGATCTCCTGTGTCTGAATGGTTGGTAAGCTTCAAAATTATCTTACATTTCCCATCTGTTTCTGTTTAAATTTGCAGATGTATTAGCACAATTCCAAAGAGTGTCTTGTTATTTTGACCCATTGCACTGTAATTTACATGAATATGGAACAGAAAGGAGCTTCAATCAATAACTGGAATCAAAACAGCCATGAAAATCTGGATCCAGATGCTCTCCACTCTGTTGTTATAAAATAAACTCTTCCACTTACAATTAGTCTCCAGTTTTAAATCTTTGTCTCTTTAGATCCAAGTTTTACTATCCTTCAGATAACTCAACCTCTGAAACATCAGGATTTACTCTGAAAATCCATATATACAAAGATCTGCACAAGGCCTGTATACGACTCTTTTGATGACTTTTGTGGAAGACCATACCCAGCTTTCTACAGTTATGAGCTGTAGTAAAAATAAGTTAAGCTTGTTAATAATTCACACCATGTGGACTGAGAGAAAGTTCCTTAAAAAAATAAAGCACTCTTGTCTCAGTTTCATACTATGAACAGGGATATAAGCAGTAGCAAAATAAGCAAATATGTTTCTAATTGTGACCTTTAGCAATAAGTAAAAAGCGGATGAGGTAAACCACTAATGAAACCAGTACATTTTGGAACAATGAGTAGCTTTTATATTAGTTTTCCATATGTGTTGATACAATTAGGGGTTCATCAAGGTTTTCTTCTGAATTGTCATTTGAGTTATTCTATGGTCAAGTAATCTCAGGTTGCTCTATGCTTACATCGATATCACAGGTAAAACTGATTAATTCTTAAGTTTGGAATTAAAACAACCTGTCAGTCTCTCTTTATCTCTCTTTCTATTTTATTTCCACAAAGAGTTCAAAAATATCTCACTTAGAATGGTCATAACTATTTGGATTCTATTTCCTAAAAGAAAATGCATCAGGTAACTGTCTTCAGCCTACTGAGATAGGAGCATTGTGTTCAGGTACAACTATGAGGTATCCAGGTCCTGACTACCCAGTCAGGATCCTAGACTCTGAATGTTTCTGGAAAAGCTGAGACTTATAGACTCCATAATATTTAAGCTACTGAATATTTTACTACAGTAATTCTTGAAAAAGAAAAAAGAAAGAAAGAAAGATACTCAATCCCTTCTGCTAAGTACATACATACACACACACACACACAGAGTCTTTGAATAGTAGAATGGTTTGGGTTGGAAGAGACGTTAAAGATCACCTAGTTCCAACCCCCCCCCGCCATGGGCAGGGACACCTCCCACTAGCCCAGATTGCTCAAAGCCCCATCCAGCCTGGCCTTGAACACCTCCAGGGATGGGGCATCCACAACTTCTCTGGGCAACCTGTGCCAGTGCCTCACAACCCTCACAGTATATGTATACATATAGATGTGTATAAATAAATCCTTATACTCTCCAAACAGGAAAATGAAATATATTAGATGTTCTTACCCTGTAGGTTACTTCTACATGGCAGTCACACACAAGAGCCCTGAAGTCTACATAAAAATTCTTCAGTACTTTTTACATAGAACTTTCATTGCTGTCAAGCAGAAAATCTGCCTGAACCTTGGTGGAAGTGGATTTGACGTTGACTTGTTCCTGCCAAATTCTTTTGTGCTAGCAAGTTGGAATTTTCTAAAAAAATGTTTTCAGAGGGTTTCTAGTTAGAAGGCCAAACTCTATTACACGTTATAGGCACAACTCCTACCTATTTCAGCAGGAGTCTGACACGTCCATCTATACGCTTAAGGAGAATGAAGAAATAAAATTGCTGGAATTTTGTAATTTATTTTTGTTGCACATGTAGCCCTCCTGCCAGGTGTCAGTGGTAGTAACCAGGACTAGGTTCAATAACATGTCTAGGGGAGTCCTTCTAAAATAAATATGAATGGTGGCTTGGTCCCCCACCTAAAACACCAACATTTAGGAGTTTAATAATCTAACCTTTTACAGGTGTTCCTTCTACTCTTGCAAGCACGCAGGAGTCCTGAGAATATGAAACCACAAATACCTTTTATTTGGGAAACTACAATAAGTATATGGTTTCAGAAAGTAAGGAAAACCCACACAGTGTGTTGGGGATATGACGAGCTTCACACTTCCATTTATTAGTCACACAGCTCTTTATGGTGTAGCACTCTTTCTACAGCAAAATATTGTAACATCAGCTAGGCCCTTGGGGTGACTTTACTCCACAGCTTTTTTTCCTTCTGTAAGATCTGCACTACTCTTGTCATATTACCACTTTTTTCTTTTTTTTTCTTTTTTTTTTTTGTTGTATTATGAAATGTCAGATATAGCATTCGAGCTATTGCTTTGTGGTCTTAGACGCTGCTGCTAGTCTGCTCCTATAAATTCTGCTCCTATAATGTTGGTCATTGAAGAACTTGTACGTCACTGGCTGAATTTCATGCAAAAACATCTTACGTAAAGAAATGGATAATTACCAACAGCTAAAGCAGGAAAAAAAAAATCATGAATGATATAGAGATCAGTTATAAGTACTTGTTTCCATATAAGAATGGAGAACCTGTTAAGCTGTAAGATGGTGTCCTATTTTACAGACTACAGGTCAGTAGAATTGTCTTGCATGTTCTGCTGAATTTTTTGATAACTTCATTTGTTTTTTTTAAAATCTTCATTGATTTTCTGAAAAATGGGCAGTTGTAATATTAAACTTATTACTGTATGCTACAGTGGGAAATTTAGAAGAAAACAGCAGTGAAAAAAAGGAAAAATAGAAACAAAATATTTTGAGAATCTAGAAATCTCAGTCAAGAAATGATAAAATAACTTTCAGTTAGACATGAATTCTAATGCACAAAGGGAAAAGGGAAAAGTAATCAAAAGTACACACATGCAGCGAGACAGAAGATGCCCCAAACACTTGAAAAGAAAGAATAAAGAAATAGTATACTCCAAAGATATTTAAATCAGATAGGAATTCACAGCATGGCATGATGGCTTAGGCAAATATGATATTGGGCTGCCTGCATACGAACATCTCATCATGTCACAGGGAGATGATAGTCCTTAAATATAAGTGATTACACTACAGCACAGGGACTATTCAAAGGATGTAGACAAATTGGAAAGGACTTCATAGATGTGAAAGAAAATATATGGGGCCAGATGTTGATTAATGAGGGTTGTGCTTATGTTGGCTCACTTTAAAAATTAAATCCATACACATTCAGCATAAATACATAAATACAAGGGGCAAAGAGTTATTGTTTGCTGAAATACAGGAAAGTACAGTTAAAAGTACATTAGAAGGGAGTTAAAGACAAGACGAACAGCAGGGAATACCTCTCACCGTAAAACAGTCTCCTGTGTGAGATGAAAGGAGATTTTTCACCTGGGATATTTAGGTCATGGTTGCATGGAGGGAAGTTGTCTCACACCCCTGTGGTTTTGTGGAGGCGCAAGTTCAGGAATTTTGGACCACAATTATACGCAATGTAAGAATGGCATTATTGGTCATAGGCAATGTTTAGGGAACTTGGTATTGTTCTGAAGCAGACTTGGAATTACTTTTCTAAGACCTAAAATTGTCCCACCTGAAATTCCCACTGAATTAACTGTCAGTGTGAAAACAGAAAATCCATTAATTATTATGGATTTTTTTTATTATTTATATCCATTTTATCAGCTAATGGGAGTGACTGGGTTGACATGTGAACCTTGATGGACCTGTAATGTTAGTACAGAAGTCCACACTACAGCTTGTTATCAGTTGTTATTATTAAAGCAAATGGCTGGGCTGCAGGGCTGGTCCTGGCTGAGGTGATGCTAACTGAACAGAACATCAAAAATTTCTAGACATGACATGAGGAGTTGCTGGACATAACAGATAACAATGTAAGAAGTTCACAAAAGTAAGAGACAGTGCTGTGCTGTGAAGGATTGCTGGATTTCATAGGTGATTAAAGGGGCATTATTTGAGGAACAACCAAACTTTACAGATAATTGAATTCTGTCTGGATTAGGTTTTAGGGACTAGTCCTGTGTTTGATTGCCCCAGCTGAATCAGCAAAAAAAACCCCAAATCTGTTCCTATGACCAATTCCAGGTAAGATGAATCTGCTTCCATGGTCAGGAAGCCTGGAGTACTAAGGGGGACTTTTCCAAACCATTGTCACCAGGATGGTGCCCACTCCAGTCCCAATAGCATTGACATTTACTCACTGCTGTCTAACACCTATTAGTATAGGAGACAACTAACTTAATGCTATGTCTTTTCTGATTTCAAGGTAAATATGCCCTAAATATGAACTGGAAGCCACAACTTGGTAGGCTGAATCCACCCTTGATTTCAAAGCATCCTTAAGGATTTAAAACTTGGTCTGATTTTCATGCAATAGTATTAGAAACATTTATAAGTGTACTGTCTACAAAAAGGTGCCATTAAGTGCAATAACAGTAATAAGAATAATAAAAATAGCAATAGCAACAGCAAAAACAATAGGAATAGCAGTAGCAACACTAATAAATTGAAGCACTAACCACCAGTAACCACAGGAATATAGAGATGAATAAACAAGATCACAGTAGCTCAGAGGAAAGAATTAAAAGGGTTAAATCACTGGGACAGTAGAGAACCTCATTCGATCATGCTTGTCTTTCATCACTGTCCATCAACAGTTTAATCTGTAAGGCTAAGCTCCATACACACATTTGCACCTCACTTAACTATTATGCTACTCTGGGAAGTCTGGTTAAACAGAGTAAGGCTGTCAAAGAAGTTTTTATATGACTGACTGACGTTTATACCTAGCATGTCCCATGGGCTTTATAAAGAATACCATTTAGTGCCAGTAGTGTTACATCTTGGTGGGTGAACATGATATAGCCATGGTGAAAAACAGAAAAAGATTAAACCACAACTTTGGAAACTAAATCCTATTTTTCTGGAAAGAATAATTTTGTCCTGGATTATCCTGGGGAGGATCAGTTGTCCTGGTTTTTATTTCTTTTTTCCAAAAAAAAAATAATAAAAAAGTGCTGAGTTCTTTAACTTTCATCTGAAACCACATCAGAGCTGAGCAGAAGCAACCTTGTTTTTATCAAGACTTGATCTTAAGCAATCGGGGACATATCTGGATTACTGATCAGAGCTACTCCATTGCTCAGCAAAACACATTTCTCTGTCTTCCATTTTGTAGCTCTTGGCCCTTGTCCAGCCTCATCCAGCTTCAAAGTAAACCATCATGAAATGATTCTTTTTACTTTTTTTTTTTACTTTTTTTTTTTTTTAAGAAAATATAAACTGTATAAATTTGCAGTAAGCATCATGGCATTATTTTAGAATTAACTCCACATTCCTGGATCTGTATTCTGAAAGGGATGCCAATAATAGGTCTAACGCAAAGCCCCTGATATCTGTGAGGATCTTTCCTCTGAATACATTAAGCCTTAAATCAATCCCACTGGAGAAAGGTGTATGCCTTCACTTTACACATTTATGCCTAGTCATAGTTTCCTAAATACTGCTTTTGCTTCTCAAGATATGTCAGAAGGCTGGCTTGGGAGGTGGAGGTTTGTCTGGATGCCATTCTGCTACAGACAAAGCCAGGAAAATCCTGAATGAGCTCCAGGAAGAGAGAAATTTGCCAAGACACTAGCTAAAGCAGGAGGTTCCAATTTGTTTGGACACTATGTAATATGTGCATGAGAGCTTCTGAGGGAGCTGGAAAAAGGGAAAAAAAGCACAAGGTACTCTAGGATGCATGAATGTAACATTTACTTATATCTATTCAAACATTTTGGCTCCATTGAAATATGAGACACATCCCCTCAAACAGAATACTGACTGTGTTGGTGCTGATGTGGTCATCAGGGTGGTGTCGCATTTTGGGTATTTTCACAGCCTGCTTGCAAGAAAAGAATGCAGATTCATTTATACACCAAAAGAGGAAAGCAACTGACCTGGAGCTCATTCAGCTACATAGCAATATCTGGATAGTTCAGTGATGGGTAATTACAATTTAATTTAGAGGGTGAATTTTGCCTAGAGACTGTGGAAGTAACATGGCAGTGCTCTGGGTGGGTAGAGTAGGAATGGTGAAGGAGGGAGAGGAATATGTTGACTTCCAAGGCTGGCACATCTAAAAAGACTTTTCTTCTAGGCCCTTCTATAGTCAAAAGAAAATACTAAGCATCTCAGAGGATTAATTAATCCCTCTTAAAACAGGTGCTCTGGATGTGCCAGGAGCATTACTTTGTAGCCCATTACTTTTCTTCTTTCTTGTAGAGGAAATTTTGACATCTTGCTTAGATTTAGCAGGTAAGTCTAAAACAGCCAAAGCTAGCCTTCGAGACAGGCTCTATTTGAATGTAACAAGGCATAATTAGCTCACTGTTTTCTACATGTTATTTTCATATTTCTGTGGAATCATCCTTTGTGGTCTGATACGTGTAGGTATTAGACGTATTTCTACAAACGATAAGTATAATATAGCCCCCAGAAATTTGTATTTGATTTGTTCCAGACCCTCTGAAAATCAAGCTCCTCCTGTGAAGAGCTTTCAAAGAAAGAAGTATGGCTAAATGTGCCTGGTGAGTCCTGTTTGTCATGAATGTACTGACGTTGGTGGGATAGTAGGAGAGGAAGGGATGAGAAGGGTGGGTTGACCATGTTGGCTGTGCACAAGGTTGTAACTAAGTGTATGACTAACATTGATTTAAACTCTGCGTAATGAAATTCAGTGTTTAGAAATGTGTAGTAATGAAAGTGGGGATACAGTCCTCTCTGTTATACGTGTATTGCCACAAATTAACTGCTACATCACTCAGGAAAAAAAGCGTGAAGCTGTTTGAATTTTGCTTAGAAGTAATTGAGAAAGCAGATAGAATATAAGAGACTATTTGGAAAGAACAGAGAAGAGCCTGGGGGGTTGTGAAGTTTCTGATGTTCTGAGCTTGGAATACCTCATCCTCTGCTGCAATGAAGGTGTCAACTAAATTAAGAAAATTATAGGAAAAACCAGCAAGGGCGAGCAAGGATAGGAAAAGGCAAATGTAAGTAAATCAAGATAGCAATGACATCTGTATGTGTTTGGAAAAGACACATGCCTTTCTGAAATGCAAAACTTGAATTTAGTCAGACTAAAATGAAATTAATTACCATTTAGTGTAATGACTTATGGTAGAACCTGTGTGAAAAAGCTGTAGAGAGGAAAACAAAAATCTGCAGAGAGATGCAATGATTTTAATCGTGTGTGAACTAGCCTTATTTCCATTACAAATGTTCTGAATTTTGGCAACTGTTTTTTTTTTATCAAGTTTAGTCTTAGTTTTAATTTTTCATAAAAAAAAGAAGAGAGAAGAAAGAAAAAAGTAAAAAAAAACCCAAGATAAATATAAAAAAAAGGAAAAAGAAAAAGAGAAAAGAAAAGAGAAAGAAAAAAATAAGTAAGAAGTAAGTTGTAGACTTCTTTCAGGAAAAAAACTTGTCCCCAAATTTCTCATAAAAGATAATTGAACTAAATTAGTTGTACCAATTCATTAAACTAAGAAAAATTTAAAAAGCATAACAAAAGTTTGGGTGCACCAAAAAAAGGGATGCTTTTTTACAATTACTTCATTCATTCACTCAAGGTAGTGGCCTCAGAAAAATCTAAGAACTACTTTCTTACATTACCTACCCCTTTGATTGAACTGCTAATCTTTAAAACCTGAATCAAGCATAAACATACAGTAGCCGTACTGAGCATCTGTCATTCCTGGGGCGGGGTGTACTGTGGAGCAGACTGGCTATGAGGAACAGATTTTAGGGAATACTGGGGGAAAAAAGGATGGACACGGAATGCTGTAAAAAGAAACAAAACAAAACAAAACAAAATCTTAAAAGAAACTTTAATCATCCTAGCACTGATTTTCAAATCTAGTCTCACTATTTTAATTCTTCCACGTGCCATGCTGAAAGCTTCAACATTCCACATACAATAAATAAACACTGTACAAAAATATTCATTTTTCTTTTTTTTTCTTCCCATTTCAGGTAGTTTTTTTCTGACTCCTTGTATGTTTATTGAAAGTAAATCATATTAGGCATTTCAGCTCTTGCCCTGTCTGTGCGTATGTTTTTCTTCAAATGGCCACTTAACTTGAGGTTAGCCTTGACCTCTTTATGTGATTTTAGTATTTCATCTATCTAGCTGCAATGAATCTTGTACTAAAGGGGACAGGACCTAAAGAAATACAAGATTTGATGAACTCCAAACAGAATACACATGCTCTAGCTTGCAAAAAATTGTCATGTCATTGTCATGAGGGTTAGGAACTGAGCTTGAAGTTAAGAATTTCATGATCTTTGGCAATATTCTTCACTGATTTTTCTCAATGGAAGTGATATATTGGAGATATTTTCTGTACTTCATTTTTGAAGACTTTAAGACAGCTTGTATGAATCTACATATGGAAAGCTACAGCTGCAGAGCAGTAAAAAGTTATGGCTGATCACCTGAGATTTTATAATATCAGGTAATGTCCTGGAAATATTATTGTTGCATGACTCTTACTGAGTCTTCTAAACATCCTGTCAACAGTCTTGACAACTACTGAGCATAGAATCATAGAATCGTCTAGGTTGGAAGAGAGGAAGCCACAGGAAGAAGAAGCAAGATATCAGTGAATAAGAAGTTTAAGTTTAAGACTTAAAAATTGAGTAGGAACAAGGAAAAATGGGAGCATAAAACAGAAACTAAATTATGCCTGGAACATAAGGAACAGGGAGAAGGGGTAAGTGAATAAATGAGTAGGAAGTGGAACTTGTATAAAAAGCCTGAATGGTGTCATATAGTGATAAAAATGAGCATAGCCCAGAGATTGCTCAGTTAGACAAGTAAGGAAAAAGCCAATGGAGAGGTCCAGGTCAGGAAGCTGTGACGAGATTTGAGTAGAGATGAGATGAATCTGAGCCCATTCAATAAAACCACCAATACCTCTTGGAGACTGAGTTGAATTTGGCATAAGCTCCAAACCTCAAGTTTTTCATTTTGGTTCCAAAATACGATTTGGCAATTCTAAACAGGAAAGCATTTATTTTCTTCACTATCTCAACCAGGGAAAAGTCAGAATGTGGAGGCCAGAGTGGGGGGATGTTGAAGGAGAGTTGGCCAGTAGGAAAACAGAGGATAATTTGATAGACACTGCAAGTAGAAAGGGTCAAAATGAGAAACCTCTATGGGAACCCAGGCAGTAACAGGCCACTAAATTATGAATGGAGAGAGAGAGGCAAATGTTATGTTAAAGAAACTGAACTTCCTGTGCTTTTAAGTTGTGGTCATAGCAAAATCTGGACTTACTAAATAGGTTGCATTTGCCTTGTAGGGTTCCACGACATAAATAAAATGACACATGTAACATGCCACTCTGAAATGTGAAATTATTGTAGAATGAGAATTTGAACAATGAGAAACAGCTTCCACTTCCACTTGAAATTTCCTGTGTAAAAAGGCCTCAAGATTTGCTTTAGTTTTGTCTTCCTTAACAGTTACACATAAATAGGCCAAACGGTCATAATCAAAGTTTCTTGTTTCGCAAACTTCAGGAGCTTCATATATGCAAAATTTGTAAAGTAGGGTGAAGGAAGAATTATACATTAAGATTTTTATTTATAGAGATATCAATATCATCACTTAAAGGACCTAAAGAATTTTCCCCTGATGACATCAAAGAAGCGGATCTTCAAAGAGAAAGAAAATTCCTATATATAGTAAAACTGAGGAAATCCCAATTCTTAGCTCACAGAGCCTGATAGAATTCAGCAGAGCTATGCTAATTTAAAATAGTGAGAAAATGGCCATTGATTTCTCTCTCCCTTTGCAGCTTTCTGTCCTGTATGAATTACAGAAAATTACATTGCTGTTGAAAAATACATAAACCCCAACTGAAGTATGCATTTTATGACATTTAACTAAGCTTGTGGAAGTCCCACCTTGTAATATAATAAAAACTGCTGCCTGTTCCGCATTTGCCATCCATAAATCTCAAACCACCTTTCTGGAGGGCAGTATCATTGCCTTTTGACAGATGGTGAGTAATAATATAAAGCAAGTTACCCAAGATCACCCCAAAAACCACCAACTTCCCCTGCTTCTCCAATTTTGGGAATCATATCAGAAAAAATACAGGGGCAAGGCTGAGGGCGTACTCTGAAGCCTTTCACGGAATCACGGAATTGTCAGAGTTGGAAAGGACCTCTAGAGATCAACTAGTCCAACTCCCCTGCTAAAGCAGGGTTGCCTAGAGCACATTACTCAGGACTGCATCGAGGTGGGTCTTGAAAATCTCCAGATAAGGGGACTACATGACCTCCCTGGGCAGCCTGTTCCAGTGCTCTATCACCCTCACCGGAAAGAGGTTTTTCCTCATATTTGAATGGAACTTCCTATGTTCCAGCTTATGCCCATTGCCCCTCGTCCTATCACTGGAAACCACTGAAAAGAGTCTGACTCCATCCTCCTTCAACCCACCCTTGAGATACTTGTAAATGTAGATGAGGTCTCCCCTCAGCCTTCTCTTCTCCAGGCTAAAGAGCCCCAGCTCGTTGAGCCTTTCCAAGTAAGGGAGGTGCTCCAATCCCTTAATCAACTTAATTGCCCTACATTGGACTCTCTCCAGTAATTCCCTGTCTCTCTGGAACTGGGGAGCCCAGAACTGGACGCAGTATTCCAGTTGTGGTCTCACCAGTGCAGAGTAGAGGGGGAGAATGACCTCCCTCAACCTACTGGCCACACTCTTCCCTATGCAGGTCAGGATTCCATTGGCCCTCTTGGCAACAAGGGCACATCGCTGGCTTATGGAAAGTTTGCTGTCCACTAGGACTCCCAGATCCTTCTCCTCAGTAATGCCTTCCAGAAGATCCACCCCTAACCTCTATTGGTGCCTGGGGTTCTTCCTCCCCAGCTGCAGGACCCTACATTTGCCCTTGTTGAACTTCATTAGGTTCTTCTCTGCCCAGGTCTCCAGCCTGTTCAGGTCACGCTGGATGGTGGCACAGCCCTCTGAAGTGTCGGCCAGCCCTCCCAGTTTGGTATCATCAGCGAACTTGCTGAGGATACGCTCTGTCCCCTTGTCCAGGTCATTGATGAATATGTTGAACAGGACTGGGCCAAGTATTGACCCCTGGAGGACACTGCTGGTTACAGGCCTCCAACTTGACCCTGCTCCATTAATGACAACCCTCTGAATTCTGTCACACAGCCGGGACTCAATCCACTTCACTGCCTCCTCATCTAGCCCATGCTTCCTTTCTGTCTGCAGAATTATTTAGAGCACTTCAGCAACTTTGTGTTGAGGGTGATATGTGCACGTTTGGACTAAGAGGAAAGGCTCTGCTGCTCTATGCACTCTAGACCTATTCAGTTAGTCTGGATTTCAGCCACTTTCACAAAAAAGAAATAGGTTTAATGGGGGCTACTGAAGGAGGGGGAGGGGGAGGATAAGATACGTGACTCCTAAAACATACTAACCTGCTTTTTGTACTTTTTCACTCTTAAATCTGAGGTTTTGGTTTCTTGATGCAACTGGTTTGTGGCAAGAGCACAGCAACCCAAGTTTATCAGCACTGTTAAGAAGCACAGTAATAAGTCACTACAGAAATATTTATTACCCACCGGTAACCGGTGGTAATTGCTGAAAAAACAACCAGAAAGACATGTCTATGCTCTTGCTGGAACGACTCACCATGATGTAATTCCCTAAGCACCTCCACTAGGAGACAGTAGTAAAAACTTATGAACATGTTCTCCCTGTTAACATTCTTTCCTTCTCTCTTTAATATAGCTGAAAAAAATAGCAGTGTGCACCCATAAATTCTCTACAAAACAAAATCAGTTGTTTCAAGTGGGCACAGCAATGCAAAGGACGTTTTAGAAAGCCCTGTAATCTGTAAGTCTACTGCATTTTTTTCACATTCTGTTGTCAATGAGTTTAATTCACAAATGCTTTTGTCATTAAGTGTTTAAAGGCATTAATGCAGAAATGGACCCAATTCTGCAACTGCTGTAGTTGTCAAACTGATAGAAAAGCTTCTGATGGAATAACGATCAGCCTCTGTTTTGGGTAATATTCACACAATATTTGAGAAAGCTCTACACAATTTAACACATCTTTTGCAGCAATAAGAAAATACTAAAATTTAGATTGAGGCTTTGTGAGCTGTTGTGAGCCAATGTTGCAGTTCACCACTGCCAAAAGGGAAGCCCTAGTGCCTCCAGCCCACAGCTCCTCCCTCCCACCCTTTTCAGGAAATGGGGAGCAATGGCACCTCCTGGTTTCAGCACTGTCAGACTATCAGATTGACCAAGATTTGGGTGAAATTACAGCCGCAGAACCTGGTCTGTTACCTCTCATAGGCAAACTATTGTCCTAAGAGGGCAAGAAGCCTTCAATTACCAACCCCCCTCCCTCCTCCGTTCCCCCCCCCCCCCCCCCCCCAGCACATTTAGTAATTCCCAACTCATCTGGCTAGTTTCAAACCCATTTACACCAACTGGTTAGTTTTGTTCTGTTAGTTCACAGACCATTTAAACCATCTGGTTTTCCTCTAGCATGTCCTAGACCTTTGACCCCAGCGATCTCTACATTTGAAGTTCTTCCGTGTCTGAAGTAACTGCTTTTAGAGGTGACAATCCCAATTATCACTTGCTGGGCATGGTCCCAGAACATGCAATGTGGTTGCATGGTGCCTGTGCATCTTCTCCCCTCTGCCACCTCCTATCATGTTTGAGTTATGGCTATGCAATCCCTGCTATACTCGATGCAGTGAGTATTCACACTTTGTAACCACAAAAAGAATCTTGAGTTTTAGTGCAATTTATTTATCTTACACTATTTATCTAACTACAAAAGTGTAATCTTTTTTCCAGGAACAGTCTCACAGTAGAGAGTGCCTGGGTTTGATTTCTAGGGATTCTTGCTAAAATTCTTATGTGACACCATCTCAAGCCCTCACCCAGAAACCTGGGAAAATAAATTGCCCTGTCTGGGTGTTCAGAATAAGAACTGCTTCCTCATTTAAAAACCATAAGTTTGCATAAAGGGAATTTAATGAAAAGAGTTTTATCTGGGGAGAGACCCTCTAGAATTAACAGAAGGTGAGACTGCCCTCCCCAAGGCCCAGCCCTGGCCCTGAACTCTTCCTACAGCAGCAAGGGGCAGCCAAAGTTATGGGCATTGTCCTCCCCCCTCCAGTTACATCCAACTCACACAACTCATTATCCAGGCTCAGAAACCAATTTGAGGGCAGTTTAATTCTCCTGGCCCAAATCAGAGGTGCTCAGTTTGTAGTAGTGTGTGGGCTGTATAGGATCCTCAAGGACAGGTTATTACGTCAAAGGCAGCTTGGGAGCAGTCAGGAGGTGGGACGAGTTGTTCTGGCAATACAGCAAGCTGCTCCCCAACATCCCATTTTTCCTCCCTTACAAGTTTCTGCATCCTTCTCCCCACGAATTCATCCTTTCTGAAAAAACACAGATTTGCTGGATATTATGTGCTCATTCAGTGTGTAACCACTAGACAGAGCTTGATCTAACGCACGCACAGAGTAACTTGCACAGAGCTAGTTATGTAGGCATCTCCACCACTGGTTTCAGGGAGTGACCACTAAGCCTAGAAGATTGGCACCACCCTTTTAAGGATTGTGTAGTTTCTATGAGCTTTTCTACCCATCCCTAATAAAAAGAGAGGAAGTGTCAATGAAATCCCTAGGTTGACAACAGGTTCAGGTGAGCTCCATCATTCTACAACCAGTTCACTGAGCGACTTCCAGTTGCCACCTTGTCTGCTCTTGCCTTACAGCCACAGTTCTGCCACCAGTCTGCTGCCAGAGCATCTGTCCCTCCTGCAATACCAGTAGTCCAATGGGGCAGACTTTACAATTTGTGAGATTTTTTTAGAGAGAAATCAGAGATATTCTATGGGAAATATTGACTAAAAATCAGGGGTTTTTTTGAACAAGACACTGGAATCATTTAGTTTGCTGAGATGCAGGCTGTTACCTGAATCATTTCGCTAAAGGTTTGGTATGGACCCAGTTTCTGTTCTTATTTTATTTTATTTTTTATTCTGCCTTTATTTTCCCAAAGAAGGCATTTTTACATCCTGTAACTCAGGTAAATCTCAATATAATTATATGTGAAGGAAAAGCCCTTTTCTAGCCCAGGAGCTTTCTTTTGCTGAAAATCAAAGGGTTTTTTGCCCAAAAAGAAAAATGTGAGAATATTTCCATACAAGGTCACAGTTACCTAAATAAATCACAGCCAGCTTCACGCTCCAGACTGTATTTATATTTTGAGCCAGGGAACATCTGTTTAATAGTGGGTGGTCATGTAACAGTTTCATAGACAACAGAGCCATCCTAACACTTTTGGAGATGTCAGGAAGAGACTTATCCTGAAGTCAGTGAGTTGTAGGGGTGTAAATGGGAGGAAAATCAGCCCCACCATTCTGGAAGTTTCTTTTCTCAGAAGCCAGATAAAATTACGTGCCAGGAACTACATGGCAAAAGACAGATTTCCCAGGAAAATTCTTATCTAAAAATTTAAAGGACAAGCCAGAACTCCATGGCAGTTACTCAAGAATAGATGCAGTGATTTCTGCATAAATAGGTGAGAAACACTCAAGATATGCAAACATCTTCACAAGGTAGCAGAATGCTGCCTCCCAGTGAATCCAATGGTTGGATAAGGAGCACAGAGAAGGCACAGACCGTGGTAGTTTTTACCTGTGGTTTACACAGGTCAGTCACCTTGGCAAAGAATTAGCACAGAAAATGAAACCTATATAATTTTGTATGGGGAACTAACTGAGAGCACAGACATTATTAGAGCTAAACAGTATTATTGTCCCCAGTCTGCTGTCCACAGGCTGCTGCCATTTGTAGACCTCACTGTCTGTTGGGGGACCCTTGGGCAAGTGTATCTCTCTTTGGCCTAACGTCAGTCTTTTGTGCACACACCCTGACCATTTCCACAGCACCCAATGAACGGAGAACATCATCCTCAGCACCCAGCGTGCTGAGTGAGATGCCACAAGATATGGGAGAAGAGGTCATTGTTGAATGCCTCCTTCTGTGTATTTGAGGTGCCTCATTTATATGTCAGATTACATATCTTCTTTCACTTAAATTCTTTCCCTGAAAGTGTATGTCTACTGATTTCATTTCAGAAGGTCAGAGAAGGCAGGTGGAGGGGCAGAAATGATGCCTGTAACAGAGCTGCCTTTCAGTCTGAAATATTTCTATTGAAACGCTCTTCTGGAATATAAATATCCTGATCCTTGGTCTTGTCCTCTCTCTTCCTGAAGGGATCAAATCCAGCTCTGCCTCCTGTCAAAGCCTGTTTGTGTATTTTTCATTAAGCTGCCTTTGAATAAATAGTCTGTAGTAAATAGGAAAAGAAACATTTTCCATCTCTGTTGCCTCAGGTGAATGTTTCGGCTACCAGGTTAAACAGTGTAGCTCTCCCATGCTAAAACTGAGCCAGAGAATCCTTTCCTATCTCATGAAAAGTGCAGGCATTGAAAGCATCTAGTTCCAGCAAGCCTGTTATTAGCTGGACAGTAGGATTTCTATTAGAATCCACTTGATTGTCTTTGAAAATTTGAGGTCCTATTTGTACAAGGCTACTCCCTCAGCAGTCTGACAAAGTACTTCTATACTGAAGGTGACCCTTCGCTTTCCAAGGATCGCAAAAATCTAGGCATGAAAAGGACAAAACTGTTCAGTGTTGTGAGGTCTGAGACATTCTGCTACTGCCAGACTCAGAATTTAAGACTTTTGATGCACTTTAAATTTAGATGTCTTTTAAGTTTAGGTATAGGCAACTCCTGTGTACAAATTTTAAGGTTCATTAATCTCTAACTCTTGCTTCATTTCTTTTGTGTGGCAAAGAAAATTTGTTAAGAGAGAAGAGCATGCCAACAATCAAGCTTCTTAAACTGGGGGAGCAATGAAAAATACATTCTTGTGAAACTCCTGTTGTGCAAAAGCAATTCTAGGACACGGAAAAAAAAGGAACTTTGCTATGAAAAGAAAAATATTTGCCCATTTTTTATGTTTCCTTTGCTGTTTCAGTTACCTGGATATGAATAGGCCTTATTGAAAAATTAATAACAAGAGCTTACATGGGGAATATCCATAGGATTTTGTATATAAACCATTCTTGTCTAAAGGGCCTGATAAAACAGCTGGTAGATATTAAGGACCAACATTCCCTATACACAATAAATAAGTACTGTAGTATACTACAATGGTATCTCGGAATACTATAGTAGTATTGTTTTGGGCTGCATGACCATAATCTCAGTTCTTATAAAACATCATAACTCTACTGATCAATGTTAATTTAAACTGGCTGATGATAAGACATGCAGAGTGGCAGAATTACCTTAGCTAACTCAAATCTGAAATGCCATGATAATCAATAGGAACAGTATGTGATTCTCTCAACCTCTTTTAGATACCTACATAGGCTTAGACTAACTGCCTTCTAGCAGTGCCTGTTTCTCACCATTGACCACAAAGGTGTCTCAGGGTGATCAGCTCAGATGCAAACATCTGTGCTCTGATGTCTTTCACTGTTAGCGGAAAAAACTGCTGTAGAGATCACTGAGGGAATTGTATCAGACTCATCATTTCTAAGTAGAAGTCCAGCAAAAGGTGGGTAAACATTATTCAAGTACTGCTTAAACCTCAAAGTCGACAGCCGGTGCACACATGAGCTCACACATGGGAGCTCTGCACTTGAGACCATTTCAGTACTATACAAGTAGCCCTTCTCTGCTGTCTGCATAGCAGTTTAACGGGTACTATTACAAACCATTGTTGTGATAATAGGGATTCTCCAACCATCTGCTGTAGCCAAGTTTCAATAACCTGTGAGAGGCAGCATGACAAAATCATCCCCGACGTATACTGGTGTGGTTATGCTGGGGCTGATTTTGGCCCTATGTATGTCAGACAGAAGTTTATAATAGGGATTCCTTGTTCACTTCTCTGATAATCTGCTTCAAGCCTTCTCAGAAATAACTGCTAACGGCAGATTCACTCCCACCGCTTGGCTTCTCTTTTTCTTTTAAACTGAACCAGACCTGACAGACAATGTAAAACCCTCAAAGCAACTCTAATCCATTTCCAAAAGATGCCTCAGACTGTACGGTAGCCCAGGATTCTGTTTTGAATAAATCCATGCTCATGCTTTTTGCAACTGAGTATTTCCAATGTAAGTGCCTGAAAGGAGGAGGAGGAAGAGGGGAGAGAGGCTCATTAATAATCATGATGGTTTCAGTATTGCATAACTCGATCAGTTTGATCATCCACTGTGCTTTATCAGGTTTGTTTTATTGCAGTTTGCTTGTGTCTGTACAGTTCCCATTTTGGGGAGCTTTAGTTCCTGGGAGCTTTCATGCTATCCCCACTTCTAGCACTGTAAAACGGCGGCCTGCTGTTTTAATCACGCCTCTCTTTTTCCAGTGTTGTTTGCGCCCTGGTACAACCCATCTGCCTTGAATCTAGTGCTCCACTGGGGCTGCACACATCTGCCAGCCAGACTACCTTCGTACACAATTACTCAATCCACCGTAAGGCTCTTTAATAGGAAACAAGTGTGACAACGGCAAGCCCTTTTTTCTCTCTCTCTCCCTCTCCCTTTCCCTCTCTCCCCCTCTCTCTTTTTATTTTTTTTCCCCAAACCACATACTCAAACCACCCTAATAGAGATGAAGCTTGATAGATCCACCCAGGTGTAGGTGAAATGGTAGAGCCTCAAGCGTAATAGATGCTGTGCTCTTGTGCTGAAGTTCAACGCAATGTCCTGAAGGGTTGTCTAGCAGCAGTGAGATGGGTTGCTCTTTGCACAGTTAAAAAGTCAATGAGCCTCCTCCAGCTTACATGTATGACTAATTTAGAAAGCAACCTGGATCTAGGTGAGCGCTGCAGAACTGTCTCTTCTCTTCAGTGCACGGACAAAGCAGAGCACACAGTAAGTGGAAAATTTGCGTTTACTTATTTTACTTGGGAATTAATTAACTGTGTTTACTTTTGAGAGAATCCTCTAAAGGCTGGTGCAGAAATGAAGCAGAATAATGTTTGCATGCAGATCCCCTGTGTATTTCTTCCTGTTTCATTTTACACTGTGCCCTTGTCCTGCCACTTCAGTCTGATTGCTCAGTCCATGCAGCTGGTCTGAAGCAGCTTTCTTATCTAAAACTGAGCTATATAATGATATCAGTAACACTTAGGTCCATTTCTCTAATGAGATATGTGTCTGTACAGTATCTGGTTGCTGAGCAGAAGTAGGGTTTAATAATTTCTGTTATAAAATGCACAAATGAAAATCTTTAAATGAAAAAAAGTAAAATACTCTAAACCTCTTTTTTTTTTTTTTATTTTTTTGGGGGGAGAGGGAATTGGGAATGGAGGAAGCAAGAATTAGAAACATCAGGCATGAAAAATTAAAAGTAATTTAACCTGAAAAAGAAAGCTACCTTATTTTGTTTACCAAACCATTGATTCAAACATACTGAGAATGTTGCCAAGCTATAAAATAACAAACTGTATCAACTACAGTGATAGTAAAGCTTGAAACAAAAAAAGAGGGTCGCTTGTCTAAAATGCAAGAGGCATATTAGAACCAGATGTATAGAATCTCAACTTTGACTCCTCAGTCTTTCATGCTTGGTTTAAAGCAGCCTTAAAATTGCCTTTACTTTGCATTTACAACTTCGGATTCGCTGTTAAACTGCGCTTGAACTTGAAGTCAAGATTTGATCTTAGCACACGCAAATTCTTCAAGCCTCCTACCAGAGTTTTACTTTGCTATTGGGAGTCTGTTTACTACTGTACTGTATATCCTGAAGCACATTAACAAGCTTAATGTGATGGACTTTCAGGTGGAATGTCAGCCAATGTAAAAGAATTTGTCCGTTGCATATACAAAATGTTCTGTCTGAGAAATAAACACATGCAGTATAAAAACGATCTGCCAGCATCTCAAGCAGATGATGACACACTGTAAGAATGCATACCAGAAGTATGTCTGAATTTATTTTCTGGAGGATCCAATGAGATGACACTTCTCACTTTAGGCTTAATTTATTCTGAACTATTACTCAGGTTGGTGGCTGTTGTCAACACTGGAAGTGGAACAAATGGGTCTGCACAGTTATGCCTATAAAATGCCTTCAGTAGTCTTCCCTTCTGCAGAAGAGTTATTTTCTTTGCTCTTGGACAGACAAGTATATATGGTCCTTTTAATTAGCCATGGCTTTAGACTGCTACAGTTATCCTTTGTACATGATAGCCATTAGCCTAACTCTGCGGCTGAAAACCATCCAGCCTGTTAACAGTAAGCTTCTAAATATGGCAATTTAAAAGGGATGAAGTTGGAAGTTTAGGAAGGTAAAACAACCATCTCAGAAGAAATATTTAGACCTGTAGTTGCTGGCATCAGACAGCGGTCAACGTCTACCCCCTACAGGGAGAGAATCTAATTTCATTGTGCCTCCCCTAGTGCATGAACACTGTAGTAGTTCAGTTCATCCACTCGAGTTGCGCAGTTATTCTCTGGCTCCAACAACTGCCCCTTAATGACGAGGTCAGACTGTGATTAATAGAAAGTCATTTCCAAAGAATGGGATCACTAATAAATAGCATAACTAATAAATACCAATAGGCATTTTCTCTCTTTTAAATTTAACCTGGGAAAAATAGCTTTTAGACTTTAAAAGCCATAATCAGCAGTCATTTTCTTTCACAGTTGCAAGGTGCAAGTGTGAATTCACAAGAAATTCCTGCTAACCTTATGTCAGCTGCATAATGTGTGTATCTTGAATACAATCCACACATAATAATACTATGTAAAAAATGGTCCTAGATATTGCACTATAGCTATGAGGTTAAGGTACAACCAAACACAAGTGAGGCTAGAGAGTTCTGGGGCACATTCCCCCTGTCGTACTCACAGTATTTAGTACTCTGCCAGTATTTAGATCAAAACAAATTACTCTGTTTTCACTAATCTAGCAAATTTTGAGTGGTACTTTATCCTTTGTTTTCAAAGCAACTCATTGCTCTGTAAGGCATTTAGGGATAGGAACAAAAAAGAATGAAGATGCTGCCAACTGATAAGTTTCTATTTACAGATATACACCTGACAAAATTTATCCCCGTTTTGCTAGTCAATTTAATTCAAGCAAACTAAAAAAAGTGTCTTGTGTTTTGATCATACATACTGTGTAACTGTTGGGGTTTAATGTATTTTTTTGAATTCAGACATTATACACTTGCACATAAGTTACAGTATCATCTACTATTTTGTATTGCAGTTTTGCAATAGAACAACTTTTAAATATTTTAAATAAGCATCATGTGATAACTTTTCTTCCCATTTGTTTATCATGGCTGTGAGTTTTGAGTGTGTGCAATGTAACCACTTAATCCACTTCTTTTCGCTCTTTCACCATCTTTCTGATACATACACACATATATACACATATGCGGTCACAAGAAATATTATGTGCTATGCTTTCTCTCCACTTTGAAATAGGGTTTTGGATCCTTCAAGACCTCTTCTGTAGGCTTCAGTGACTAAAATAATTTGAACATGAAAACTATGGCATTTCTATATAATAGAACCTAATCCTGACCTCAGTTGCAACTCATGAGCATCACAGTTCTGGGTTTATGCATAAACTTGATCATCTTTACCCTTACCCAAAAAAGAGCAAGTAGCAATGTGTTGAGCAACAATGTTTATTTCTCATACTAATTATTCGTTAGTGCTGACAGTATACTTTGCAGGAATATACTACTTATAGCATCCATTTTTAAAATTAATTCAGGATCTGAAAAAATATCCAGATCTGAAAGCACAAGTTACTCACCTAAATGTTCAGGCCTAACTTTGTCTTCATTAGGCCTTTTGTTTAAATGGAGGAATACAACCCCAGGAGGCTTAGTTTAGGCACAGACATTTGAGATATTTAGCTATATTAGTTCCATGTTCAACTGAGAGCCCAATGGGAAAATGTAAGTTATACTTAAGAATTATAATGGAAGTACAGTGTCTAACACTTCAGTAAACTATAGTAACAAAG
Source organism: Limosa lapponica baueri (assembly GCA_002844005.1). NCBI lineage: Eukaryota > Metazoa > Chordata > Aves > Charadriiformes > Scolopacidae > Limosa > Limosa lapponica. The sequence continues at coordinate 1,040,475 of KZ505698.1, forward strand.
AATTTGTTAATTATTCTGTAGTCATTTTGAAAATATTTTTTTAATAGACATAATTTGGCTATATTGTTTACTAACAAAATTTCACCAAAGACATAAATATTAAGCAAGCCTTTTTTCTTTCTAAAACTAATGTTTCTACAGAAGGCTTTAATTTTACTCCCATTTGCTAGTGCAGTGGAAGCTATAGGTATTGTATGACACAATGAATCCTGTATTATCTTCTTTGATACTATTACTCATGGCTGCTAAAGATTTAATGAGTCTTAAACTGAAAAAGATGTAGAAAAAGTGCTTATAGGCATAACAATGTGTTACTAATGAGCATCAAAAGATTACCAAGACATTAGCTAGGGTTACAGGAAAACCTCAAATCATGTATATTCCACAAATCCAAAATATTTTCCAAAAGCAATCACTGAAGAAGTTTTCTCTTCATCTGTCTTATTATTATTATTCATATAAAGCATCGATTCTAACTTCAGCTGTTCGTTCTGCTAAGGCCAATGTATTGCACGTCTAATTAGGAAGTATCGCTAGTGATATTTACATTAAATTCACTCCAATCATTTACACCAATGAACTGCAGATTTGCAAATTTTACTTTCCTAAATCTTAGTTACTTCTGTGAGTTTAGGTAGAAACGAACATAATTTGGTTTTCATTCTTCTTACATTAAGTATCAATGTTGATTTGATGCATGAGCTGTTACTTAAGAGGTTATTTAAGTTACTGCCATGGAAACTAAGCCTTTGATCTAGAAAGCTTATGTCCATTGATAATTAGGTTTTGGTACTGAATGTCTGACACATATTTTTTAAATCATGTTTAATACCAAGTAGGTCAGATTTAATGATAAACCAATATTTCAGGAATCTGGATATAATAATAAATTTCTTTCTGCTATCTATATTAAAACTAAATAGCCTCAAGTTAAAAAAAAAAAGTTTTTCAAAATTTCTGGTCCATTCAAACAATGATTGTATTTTGTGTCTTGTTGCTTCATATCAGAATGAAAGTCTTAAAATACCATAAATCTGTTTTTTTTCACTTATTTAACTCAGGGGTGTCACAGTAAAAAGGTGTTGACTTGTTGATTGTTGATAATTTTATTCTTAATATATGGACTTGTGGATGGTCACATAAAGTGCTTATATGAAATAATGTTGACATTCTCATTTATCATCCTGATGTTCCAGTACCAGTTTGTCAATTAGTTTTTGTCATAATTACCAGTAAACTGGTCTTCAACAGAGGTGAGCAGCTTGGATGCTGATGACAGGAAGTACAAATATTCAGGAATAATGGAAGTAAAACTGCAGGAAGAACTTGAAAATCATGCTTTTCTAGAGCCAAGCTGCGTATTACCGTCTGCTTCCTATGAGGCACTGGAGTGCAAATGTTATCAAAACAAACAACAAAGGAGTGCATTTTAAGAGCAACATGCCTCTGTCCGTGTTCTAAAAATGTGAGATCACTTGAAATGATTAATGGTAAAGGCTTTCTGGGTTTTTTTACTGCTATTTTTTAAAGGGTGATAAAGATATATGAACCCCATGATATGCACAAATCCCATGCACAATGACTAGGAGTTTGATTCAGTAGCTTATACTCCAGTGTAAAACCTCAGAAAACAGTGGTAAGGAAACCATGAATCAGAATAATTTATTTTTCTTTTTTTTTTCCTTTAAATTTAAGAGTGAGAAAAAGATTCAACTAGACTAAACAATAAAATTGTTTTGTGTTTTTTTCCAAATCTTATTTTGGATTTACTATATTAAATTCAACTCAGGTGTTATCTCATTTGCTTCCTTGGGATTAACAGCAGGGCTCAATTTTTATTTTGGACTGTTTTAAAGTAACACCAGCTACAAATTTTGTTACTCTGACAACTTTGAAATTAAATGCCTGTAAAATTGGGACAAATTGGCCAACAATACTGCACACAGGAAGGGTTGAGGTCAAAAATGTGTTTGTTAAATTTCCAGAAGGTTGTGTTGGAGTTTAAAAGCTCCATGAATGTAAACCAGTCTTTGAAATATCTGCACAGCAAATTCACATGGTGCATATTACAGATGTGTGTCATACCTGTGTAATAACATTAGTGTTCCCTCAAAATTTACATTGGAGAAAATGAAAGAAACATGCATGGTACAAAGTAATGTGATTTTTACTGGAAGTGTTTTTACCTCAGTAGGTTTTCTCACAGTGCAAATAGACCCTTTCATCTGGAGAACTGATATGTGGTACAGTTTTAGTAATGTTGGGTTTAAATCACAGGCCTTATGCATCCACAAAAACATAGATTTTCTTTTCAGTGCTGTGGCAATGTGAGAAAAAAATCCTTTTTTTCTAAATCATGTTTTGTAAAATTCCTAAAGAACTAGTTTATTAGTAAACCCAATATATTCCTGTTCCAGAGGAAGTCTTGTAGTTGACCCAGTGAAGATAATGCCTGACAAATCTACTCTCCTAGTCAAGATTTTAAAGAGGAACAACGGGCTGTCTATAAGGACACAAGACTTACAGACAAGTATGTCACCAGCAATACCATCTCTGTGCCATGCAGAGTCTTCCAGTATCATCCTAAAAAGTCTTCCTAGTGCAACCTGCCCTATAGAAAAATGAGGCATTCACCTCATGATCCTGGGCATCATGCTTGAAAAATACCACCTAAGCAGCTGAAACACAGCCTTCACAATATTTCACATGTATCAAGATGAAAACAAACAAAAAAAAAAAGTCATGTTTTAGGGCCATAGAGATGCCACTTGAAGCCTTATGACTCTCCAATCCAAATAAAATGTGGAATGGGTGTGAACAGGGCGTGAGGGCAGTAGTTTCAGAGCTTTTTGCTCTGTAGGGCAAAGCCTATTTCCATTTGCCTCCATTAGCAAGACAAAAAGATTCATCCCTGACAGAACTTCCATTGGTTAATGCACAGCTGAAAAGTAATATAGTACTACCATGTTGATTTATAACAAGGATAGGATAGGACAGGACAGAAGTTACAGGGGTTACTTTACTTGAAAGATAATCATACTTCCAACCTTACTAGTGGAAAAAAATTCCCATCCTTAATTTAATAGAGATGGTGTGCATTTCCCTTTGGTGAAGCAGAGATTTGAGAAGGCTGTGCAGATGGCCAGCACTGCAGAAAACAGCTCTGTCAGGGCTCCTTATGCATCCACAAAGACACAGTATGCCAGCAAAACTTGATGGTCCATGGATCAGTGCTTCCATGTCTTCCCAGGCCAAATTTCCACAAGTTGATGAATGTATATGTGAGGTGGCAGGGTTGTACCAGTCAAAGCCCTGTTGTTTCATGGAATTAGTTGTGGTTCCTCAGTCCATCCACTTGTCCTGTTACAAGAAACTCCATTCAAGTGACCTTACTTGGCAGCTATTTTAGCAGACCAAGAGAAACGATTTAATGACATGACAAGTGAACTACTCTTTTATCACTGCAATACCCTTCACACCAGGTGTAAGGCACATTAACCGGGTTTTGTGGGAAAGCAGACACAGCTGATGCCCATGCTGTAGTGGATCTGTGAAAAAAAGAGATAACTGCTGTCTCCAGAGAGAAAATTCTGCCAAAACCCACATTGACTTCCATAGCACTTGCATTTAGCATAGGGTTTTGATTTAACACCTTTACAAAGAGTTAAATGTATATATACTTGCATTCATAAAAGAATACATCAATCACACTTCACATTATTAGATTTAAGGTCTTGTAGGCTACAAATTTACTTACTGTTAGCATTTACCAGTATTTTCATGACCAATCACAAATTTGATGAGGGATGACAACATCCATTTGCAGCAATTAATACAATCGCACAGAAAGCAAGGTTTTATGAACCTGATAATCTCAAGTGTTTTGGATTTGTTTGGGTTTAAAAATGCCAGTGGCTACTTGTCAAACTTCATTTGTAAATCAAAATTGTTTTTCGGCTCTACACCTGCAAAGCAAGTGTTCAAAACTTGTAAACTTCTTTATGGATATATTTTTTTGGCCTTCAGATACTGTGGAAAGAGTCCAAGACAATTTTTTATGGCTGAATTATAAACACTTGAAAAATGGAGCTTATAATGAAAATGCTGACACAGCTTTAATTATTGCAGCATGAATGATTTTATTATACACTATCCACAGTGTCTATACGTACAAAGTACATGCTGTAGTGTTCTAATATTTCATTTAAGAAAAAAGCAATTACTTAACAGATGTAGAGAGCTAAGCAGAAATAGGCTAAACCAATACCTTTATGCTGTTTGAAAACCTATATGGAATGTTATTACCACATAAAAGGGTTTATACTTTAGAAGACTCAAAGGTACAGAGAACCAGCTAAAGCAATAAACTGCTCTGGTGTACTTAATTAAAAAGCTTCAAGTTACTGAAGTCAATTGAAAAACAGAAGGTTTGATTCTTTAAGGTAATTTTGTCCTCTTCTGTTAAGTGCTTATCAAGTGTTAAAGAATTAAAATGCCGTCCCAGTAGTTTAAATAGAGAATAATTTGCTTTTCTTCTATTGAAGGCAATTCTTTATGCTGTCAGCCTAGACACATGTAATAAAATGGGCAATATGGATATAATTGGGTGACATGGTTGGGTTTAATTTACCTTTAATTAACTGGAATTGTAGATGAAGCTGGGAAATCAGTATTGAGACATTTCAGAAAATCATTTTTTAATGTCTACCTCTTTACATAAAGCTGGAAATCTTTTCAAAGAAAAGCAGAGAACATTGCTAAAATATATTTCCAGTTTATAAGCACAGAATTTCAGAGTGGGTTTTGACTCAGTCATGTGGAAGACCAATCTCCAGTCTGGCTTTGTCAACAAAACTAGAAAAATTATGAAAAACAATGGATTTCTATGAACTATGTTTCTATATTATTTAGCTTTAGTGCTGTTGTACGTGATCGATTTTCGAGAAGTGAGGAGGGGAGGTTTGTTTTGTTTTGTTGGGTGCTTTTTCCTTCCTAAAATGATGCTACAAATTCATGAAAACATGTTCTTTTGGAAACTCTAGAGTTTGCACTTTCCCAACAGGTGAGTGTGGAAAGCATATGGATGAATGGAGGCTCTTGTGCTTCCCTGTTTCTTGAGCCAGGTCCACATTATCCTTGGCACAGTTTGTGCTGTGACATGATACCAGCCTAGAGGAGGCGGAGAACAGCAGTGCCCTGGGCCCCATTCCCAGGACACGCTCTGGAGCCAAATGCCACAAGGTGGGTGGTTTGGGCTCTCCAAGCCAGGTCCATGCTGTGCTCTGGGAACATCCACCTGGAGAGAGCTGCTGACTCCCCAGGCTCTATGTACAATGTCCAGCAAAGCACAAAGAGACTGAGCAGAAGCAAGAAGTCTGCTTCAACCATAAAAGCATAGGAATTATTGTTATGTTTACATATCTGCTGTCTGTGTTTAAAATTCTGCACTGTTTTACCATCTATGCCGTATATATGGAATTTAGCGTTCAGCTAAACCAAAAATGTAAGGACAGAATTCATCACCGGCTCAAAGGAATATGCATGTTGAGGTCCCATCTGTTTCCAGCATGGTTTTTGGCTGGAAAGAAGTGCAGAACAGGTAGATTTTTAATGGCTTGGAGTGAAGGGGAAGAACTTGGTGGCAGTCAATTATAAAGCTGTTTAACCAAACTTATGGGATATAGGATTTCATTTGCTCTGAGTTCTTTCTTATTTCAGGTCCAATAGTCACAGTACAATTAGAACACAGGTTGCTATAACAAGTAATTACCACTTTTGAATTTACACTATTTTAAATTTACTAACTCCATTTCCAGCCGTTGATTTTTGTAATGTTATTGTCCACATACTTTGTAGTCCTTTTTTTGTTTGGGTTTTTTTTTTTTTGGTCTAAAAAATGTGGGTTTTTTTACATATACTTGTCCCAGATTGATTTCTCGATATATAGAATTCTCTATATACTCACTAGCGTGAAGTAAGAACATCCATTGGATGATTCATTTTTAGGTTGATACTCTGCCCTCTGGACACAACTCTTTCCACTGAAAGGCCAGTAGTAAGTATAGAAGGACTCCATAGCACGCTTTCCCATCTTTAGTTGCCCATACTAGGTGCTTAATAGTACATATGATAAATCTGGATCTAAATTTAAAAACCTTATGTTATAAATCATATTCTCCATCTCTTTGCTTACTCTCTCAAATCCTCTGAAGTGTGGGCACCAGAACTGGAAACAACATCCAATGGTAGTAGCTACACTAAGGAAAAAAAACACAACAGTAATTTAATTTCAGTAACCCATACTTCTTTGCTTGGTTTGGATGGCAGCCTTTCTCTTCTTTTCAAAACAACAAAAGCAGTAACCCTATCACTTATACTTGTTTTAAAGGTGTGGCTTGATTGGCTTTTGTGTGACTCACATTTTATATCAGGTCATGTAAATTAGAATCAGGCCCTGTATATGTAAAATTTTAGGGCTCAATAAGTTCATATTTCATTTGGTCTTAACCTTTTTCTTTAATTGACTGTATTTTGCCCATAATACATAATGCAACATAATATTTCAATCAATCTTCAAGCTAGTTTCATGAGTGGATATTATGTTTCTTCTGCAGGATATATATTAGGTGAAATAAAATATTGTTTAGTTCACATTCAAAATGAACATCTACCAAACAATTTAGCAACCTATTTTAACTTGTAAAAAGGATGCTGAATAAATTTATAAATAATTCCTTCATTATTATCAGAATGCTGGAAAGTAGGGTAAGTTTTCAAATACAGTATGGATTTTACACACATTATAAAGTAGCAGAGGGGGAAGAACATGATGAATTCAAGAGAGCAATATGATCTTTACATAAAAAAGAAATTTCCTGCTGTTCAGACCGGTACGCTTAACAGTTGTTACTATTTCACTGTGGTCATGCATTTTAAAAAATTATGGGCACAGAAAAATAAGTAACGCTTACTTCAGAATACTTAAAAATAAGTAAAAATTTAAATAGTGTGATAGACTAATATTTCATTTTCTAATGGCAACAGAGAATGCAGTAGCAGGTCTGTAGCGAATGATGAACCCACCCTTCTCAGCTGCCCTGGTGCAAATCTAGAGATGTTTCTTTCCTGCAGAGGTTAGCTCCAGGGAGCAGCGCTGCCATCAAACCCCTGGCAAGTGTACAAACAAAAAAAGAGCCAAGCCTGAAAACAATGAAAACAGATAGAAAAGGGGCCAATTAGTCATATCATTGATAAAATTAAATATGACACAAATAGAGCTAATTATGTCCTTGCTCTCAATTCAGGTTTTATTAGTTTAGGAGCCCTTGGAGGTAGCCTAAATTACATGTATTATGTTTAGTTTGATGTGATTTTTTTACCCTGTTTGTGTTATGGCCTCATGGGCTAGATCCCCAGCTGGCACAAATGAGAGTTGCTATTACCTTCAGTAGGACTGAGAGCATTTTACACAGTGGAGGACCAGGCATCCCAGCTGGATTTGTTGGCTGACTAACCAGATCCTTGGATAGTTTTTTGTTTGGTTGGTTATTTTTTTTTTATTTCTTCTTTTTTTTAACATATGAAAGCATTTAGGGTTTAATCTCACATTGTATCTCTGCAAGTTTTAGAAAAGTGAACATTACCATACAATTGCCATGATGAAGAAAGGATAACTGACAACTTTCTCAATCTCTGTAAAACATATGAAAAACAGAGTGGGAAAGAAACCTCTTTTATTCTGCAGCAGTGCAAATGTGCTCTGGAGTGATCTCCCTGTTTCCAGATCCTGGAACTAGTTATAGTTCACCACAGACCTTCATTTCGCATGTGTCTTTTCCATACAAACAGAAACACAGACATGTAGGGGATGGTATATATCCACATCTTGTACTAGTATGAAGTGGCTCTCTTATTGTGTCTGTAGCATAGCACATGCTACAGGGAATAACAGGTCTCAGCTGGCACTTTAGTAATACTAGTTATAATTACACCCCTGAAAGATGCATTAAAAGAACATTATTATTATGGTGGAGTTAATCACTTTGCTGTTGCAATATGCTGGAATCAGTTCCACTTGCTCACATACCCCTCATGGCTTGCATAGCATGTGTAGTGCCAACTTTGTGAGCCATTTTTCAGTATTTTGCTCTCTCTGTGGCTGCAGATCTTGTTGTAAATACAATAATCAAACTTGCTTTGATGACAGAAATATTAATATCCCTGGGGGTCTTGCTTTTCCATTATGTCACTTCTTTAGAAATATGAATACAACTATTAGAATACAACTTTTGAAACAGAAGTGTGTTGTTAATCCCATTTTGGAGGGATCCTTTATCGGCAATGTGGTCTCCTAACTGATTTACATGGTACAAAATTTACATCTGCATGATATTTTCAAAAGGCAATTCCTCTGACAGATTTCTAGTGTCATCAAATAATCTATAATTTAAATGAGGCATTTACTAAATTTACAAATTATAATTTCAGAGGGAATCTAGAGAAATCTGAATGCATAATTGTCAATAACCAAATGTGGAAAGTAATCATTAACGGTGAGTTTTTAAATGGAGTGTGTCAAGTGAGGGTCATGTAAGAGCACTCCATTCCCAAATCCGTGCATGTGATAGAGGGTATAGTAGTCCGTCATGTAAAAGACCAGCTGAGAAACAATGACACATTAAAGAAATTTTAAATTAGATAAGGTGTAATACGCTCCACTGATTCATAGCCACTGAATTAACTGTGGCAGTTGAAGGCATATCTTAGGGCAAGAGAATAAACTGAAGAGATACAAGGATAAGAATGACAAAATTAGATTCATTAAGATAAATACAAGGTTGTGTTAATAGAAATGGGTAAGCAACAGTGCCATTACTTGGTCAGATTCCTTCATGCAGGAGCAGAGAAGGAAAAGTAGGAAGTTAACAAAGAACTTTCTTGGGCTTTTTGCTGTTGGAAACAAACCTCTCAGATTTTTACTTCTAGACTTGGTCAAAACCTTCCTGAAATTTAATAGAATTAGTTTTTCCACGGGCTTCAGTGGGTTTTGGATCAGAATCTTTGAACATAAGCTCTGGATCAGGTAGAATGACATCAGACACCTTCTTGCAGGATGTGTTCATAGACGAGAAGGGATATTCTAAGCTCCAGTTGCAATAATGTAAATTGCCAGCTCATTTGTAAGAGTAGAAAGGCATGGGGAAAAACCTTCAACAAGTATACATAAAAAAGTGATATATACAGAAACAGAAAGTGTGAGCATCCACCATCAATCCTTTCCCTTCTTTGAACTATTTAATTTCTGATTCATTACATATTTTTGCAATGGAGCAATTACATTTTATTGGCTTTAAAGGGACAAGGTTAGGTGCCGTGAATGGTAGTATGCCATTTTTAACACCTGTTGAGAGTTTTTCCTGGTTGATCACAAAGAAGGCATTTTCTCCAGATGCTGTTTTCTGAAAAATCACTAACATAATCCTTCCATAATACCAGCAGCTGTAATAATACCATTAATAACCACTTGACTGCTTAATCAACATTCATTGTTTAACAGTGGCTTTCCCCAATATTTTTAAGATGATTTTGCACAAAGGTTGGCAGGAACTTTTTGGCAGAGTATTTTTTGTGTGTGTGTGAGGAAAATACCAGCTTCTCACAGGTAATTTTGAGATGAATGTGTCACCGCTACTGACAGTCCAACCAGAGTGCATCCCTCAAGTAAAGGATAGGATGGGTGGCTGTATGGGGCATAAGTGCAGAGACAAAGTCACCCAAGTCATTGGACACTCAATCCATCTGTTTAGGTTGTTGTTTTGCCTGCTGAAATCTATGCTTTTCAGGCAAGAGGATCAGAGATAATTTTCTTCCCACCCGCTGAAGCCCTCTGGGTTATAGTCCGCTTTGGGTGAAGGTGTCCATCCTGACATCCCCTGGGCTCAGGGTGGTTAGGGGAGAAAGCAACCCTTAGCTTAATCTACATGTACCATGGGCCATTATTGAACCAGAAGCAGACCTATTTGATAGTACAGGTGCACACATTATTTTGGTGTAATTGATTTTCTTCTTGATTTTCATTATTTTGGAGTGATTTTTTTTTTATTTTTTTTTAAAGTGCCTTGTTGTGGAAAGGAGAAAAATAGATTAAAAAAATAATATTCTCATTTGCTGTAACAAAAAATAAGCGAAAAAATGGACAGTGATATAGGTAAAGAAATCTTCCATCAAAACCAGAGAAGATGGCTGTACATAGGAGTTGATTGATTCTGGATTTGGTTCTGGGTGGGTTTTTTGGGGGAATTTAAGCCTTTTGGCCTGAAACATAGTGAAATGAAATCATTGAAAGAAGATCCTAACAAGTCTGCGATTTTCTTCTGAGAGTGTTATTGTCTGAGATGTTTTTTCCCAGGTGTTTAAGATAGATTTGTATCCTCCCACTCTTTATCATTCTCCCTTGAGATTTTCTTTCAAACAATACCAAACAGAGCACCGACTTGGTGAGCTGAAGTGCTGGTTTCCAAAGTTTCCATCTCTACCTGTTGAAGAAAAAAAAATTCACTTTTTTTCTGCTGCGTGTCTTATGGTGAAAAACTACAAAACCTTTATAAAGATAAAAGAATATGATCAGGTTTACCCTCTTTTGTGACACTGGAACATCACAGCAGGACCTGGAAGTACTGCAAATGTTTAACAGGAAACAATCAGCTAAATGTAGGATAAGGTCTATTTAGCAATTACAATGTATAATGATGAATACTTGTACTAATATGAAGCTTATGAAAAACTCCAATCATTAGAAGGAAGGTGATTTAATTTTTTTCTGTGCATGATGAGCATAATCAACATCAGTAAATCTCAAATACCAGAGTAGTCCTATTGATCAGTGGAAATATTTATATCCCTGTTGTAGCTTAGCCCCAGTAAGCTGCTGAGATCCACGCAGCTGCTCACTCACTTGCCTCAGCAGACAAAACGGCAAATGTGAGAATACTCAGAGGTTGAGACAGTCTAATAGGTAAAGGGAAATAAAAAAAGGGGAAAAAAGAAACCCAAAGAAAAACAAGTGATGCAAAGGCAATCTCTCCCCATCAGCCAATGGATGCTCAGCCAGTCACTAGAAAACTCCACACCTCCCCAAGTTTTTATTGCTGAACACAACATCGTATGGTATTGGAGGAATATCCGTTTGGTCAGCTGGGGTCATCTGTCCCTGTTCTCATGTACCCTCAGACTACTCACTGGCAGTGCAGTGTGAGAAACAGAAAAGGCCTTGATGCTAATATAGGTACCATTCAGCAACAGCTGGAACCTCAGTGTGTTATCAACATCATTTTGGTTACAAGTCTGAAGCATAGCACCATAGGAGCTAGTATGAAGGAAACTATTCCAGCCAAAACCAGCACAATCACTTAACAGTTGCTAGTAGATTAGGATGACTAGAGGGCTGCAGCACCTCTCCTGCAAAGACAAGCTGAGAGAGTTGGGGTTGTTCAGCTGGGAGAAGAGAACGCTCCAGGGAGAACTTATATTGGCCTTCCAGTAAATGAAGGGGGCCTACAAGAAAGCTGGGGAAGGACTGTTTGCAAGGGCATGTAGCAATAGGACGAGGGGCAGTGGTTTTAAACTGGAGTAGGGTAGGTTTAGATTAGACATTCGGAAGAAGTTCTCTACAATGAAGGTGGTGAGACACTGGAACAAGTTGTCCAGAGGGGTGGTGGAAGCCCCATTCCTGGAGACATTCAAGGTCAGGCTTGATGAGGCTCTGAGCAGTCTGATCTAATTAAAGATGTCCCTGCTTACTGCAGGGAGGTTGGACTAGATGGCCTTTAAAGGTCCCTTCCAACCCAACACATTCTATGACTAGAGGGGTTTTTTTTCAGAGGTAAGTCTTTAAAAGGTTGGTCTTTGGGCAGATAAGCACATGATTTCTGTTGTGCCTGAAAATTCAATTTAAAAGGTTGTCTCAAATTCTTATGCTAATTCTTTCATTTCAAATGTGCTTGTTTATACAGGAAGAGTTTGGTAAGACAAATTTCCTTCATACCAGAATTTTTATGGCAAAACCAATAATAACATTTTTTTCAAGTCAGATATCATTAATACTGCATGAATATTAGACTACGGTCATACAACTGTTAATATATATAGTTTGGAACAGCAAAGGATGTAATTTTTTTTTTCTGAATGTCTGGTAAAACCTCCCAGCATACTGAGGGATTTATAGATTTCACTGTCATTTTTTTGTAATGATCCCAGTGCAAACCAGACATGATTTGGCTATATTTCACTTCCTGGCATTGGATACAAAAGAACCTAAACCTTTAGTTGAGACCAAACATTATGAGCACGTATAAACCAAAGCTAGAGTGAGACTGGGGCAGGGAAGTGTTTTATGCAAAATTTTTGAAATCTAAGCCTGAAATTTCTGAAAAGCATTGATAAACATTTGACTTTTCATAATTCTTAATTCCTAGATCTTGCATTACCTCACTGAAAGCCTCTTGCATTTTTGTAGCATAAGAAGTCGTTCAGCAGTTATTAATGCCTAATTAAAACCACAGTCATGAAGAAGTTCCCTAAAGTGCTCCTTTAGGGATGCCAGTGTATCTTTTTAAGGCTTGTGTCTCTTTCTGCTGTTTCTGAGATGAAGATAGCTGAGTCACAGTAAATGCTAATTTCTGTAATGAGATTGCCTCATGCAGTGGCATTCCCTCTGGAGTGAAGAACTGACAGTGTTGCAAATGCATCAGCTCATTTAGAAGAACCTGAACTGGTATTAACCTGTCACATTCTCCAGGGAAAACCAGGTAACAGAAAAAACTATAGAAAAGTCACCTCAACAGATAAGTTATTCTCTATGAAAAAGGGCTGCTTTGTGCTTGTCATTTTAACAGTTTGGGTCAAAAGTGAACTAGAAAAACACAACTGGGAATTTTTTTTTTATCATTGCATTGCACACACTCCAAGGTCTTCCTGCAGTCTGTCTCATGCACATTCTTAATCTCTTTCTCTCCCACTTTTCTAGACTCTACATTCCTTTCTTCTACTGATGTTCTGTTTCATATTTTTCATCTGTTCCCACCCTTCTCTTCCTGTATTCTGCCTCATGCACGTTCTTAGTCTCTCTGTTTCCTCTTTTAATTTGATTTTACTGGACAATACTGTCCTGTTTTCTGTTGCTGTGGCTCACAGTTTGTATGAGAACATGGTTTTTGCTTTCTTACATCATTCATCAGTTCTTCTGCTGCTCTCTAACCATCTGAAACCATCTTCGTCTTTCCAACCCCTACTACTTGAAGTCTTCATGTTAGTATACCATATAATGCCTTGTGATCAAATTTTCTTAGCAGATGCTGAATAAGATGGTTAAGGTCTTTCTTTAGGATCAAGGATGTTGATCATACTGAAAGAGAGCATTACTTGGCATGATGGAAAGTGCATTGTTTGTACAATATTTACCGTGGTAGCAGTAATAGTAAAGAACATATGATGAAGGATGAAGTGCCTTCTTTTAGATACCCTGAGAAGTCAGCTTCACAAAAGATTATCACCACAGGACTGTGGCATATTATTTCAGCCTCAGGTGTTGATTTTGCCTCACTATATTCCTAAGAGTATGCTTATTCTCCCTTCCCCGTCTTATATTCTTGCATATTGGTTGGGTACACTGACAAGCAGTTGCTACATTTCATCTCAGGGATGACTGTATTCAGTGCTTGATGAAGTGATCCTTTTGTCTAGTTTTTGCTTAAAATCTCTTGGGATAAAAGGCAACACATGAAGATGTGTAGAATTGCACTCATTTTATTCCAATCTAGTTGTAAAAACTGAAAGAAATGAAAATACCAACAATAAGCTCCAGATAATAAAATTTTTGAGCAACAGAAATTAGGAAAAAAAATGCTGAAATTGTTTAATTCTGAAATAACATCCATTCACCTCTTGATTTTTAAGCAAACTTTTCATTGGGTGACTCATTCATCAAATGTTGAGGTCAGCAAATAATGTTAACATACAGTAAAAATTCCTAATGACCATCAGTTGCATGTAAAATATCAATGTTTTGCTTATTGTATACGACACAGAAGGAGGAAGTAACACAACCTGCATTTTATTACGTGAATCAGATGCAAAGGGTTTTCAAAACTTCGAATTCAACTGAAAGCAGCTGTTGGGAAAATATCATTACATTATACCTTAAGCTACAAAAGCCAATTTAATGGTGACATTTTATTTTATTCAGATGGTCCCTTCTTTTATTCTGTCTAACCCAGTAAAGCCTGTGGAAATTGTATCTGGATGAAATCACCAGAAGGTGAAGGGCCCATGACTAAAAACATTCTTTAAAGATTACTCAGGGTTACAGTCAAATGGAATAGCAGCACTAACGAGAGCAAAGGTCTCCATAGCTACAGGAAGTAATATTACATCGTTTAGCAGTACCTATAAGAAAACACAGACTTGTTACTAGATTTGGTTAAATGTCTATTAAAATGCTGTACAAAACCATTAGATACTATAGTAAACACAGGTATTTAAAAAGAGGGTATGTATGTCATTCGTCCAGATCAGTATACAATGGTGGCTGCAGGTGGAATTACCTCACACCCCATTTACTTCAAGCTATAGTTGCTGCACTAGTTAAATTAACTATTCTTATTATTTTCCCAATTATTTTTGATCTGTCATTCATCTTAGATGTTAATATATTCATCCTATGTGGGGGCTGAGCAGAACCACTGTACTTTTACCTTTAACTTCAAAAGTCAGAGGAGAGTTGAGCCTGTACCAGTGTCCAGCCTATGACTGTGGTCAGCAGAAGCAGAGGATGTTTAGAGGAGCGTGAACATAAAATTCTTCTGCCTTTTGGCACCTCCCCTGCTTTCTAGACTGCAGGTGCTTCTCATCCTTCTGGCTGGCAACCCCAAAAAGCTTTCCTTCCATGAAGCTATGGCTATTGCCTTCTTTAAATTGTTTAGGCTTTATTTTCACAACACTCTGTGACAGTGAGTATCACAACTTATATTTTTATTAAAGGAAAAAAAAAGTAATACTCTCTTTTGTTTTCAACCTGCTGCCAGATACTTTCACTTGGTGCCCTGCTGAACTTGTTATGAGACACGCTGAATGCTGCCTAATCAGCTATTAAGATCAGAAAAGATTAAAATATAAAACTAAATTATTCTTCCTCTCATGCCAAGGAAGCAAATCCTGATTAATTTCAAGAACTAAGCCCAAATGAATATAAATGTACTTGGAAACTAGTTATACAGTTCATTTAGAAAAAAAAAAAAAAAAAGAAATAGTTTGTTCCAGGAAGGCTGTTGGATAGACATATTTCTATATCCACATCTTCACTAGTGTACTAGGTCCACTGATGCTACCAGTCTGAAAAGTTACCTTAATAATGAGTTGATTCTCTAATTATATTAGAGAATATAATAGAGAATATATAAAATTAGATATATAGAGAATGATATAAAAATATTCTGTTTATTTGGGGCATTTGCCAAAACTCTTCAGAATATAATAGTCAACATCCTTATTTCTTAGAAAAATGAAGATGGGTGACTCCAGAGCTTGTCAGGAAATCATCATAGTTGCATCTAACCATGATCAGAACAAAATATACATATGTATACATACACATATATCTATCCCAATATATATATTTTTATAAAAATCTAACTTAAGTGTTTCAGTGTACTCATCTCACTTTACTAACATTTTTATTTTAAATATAAAACCATGCTTTATTTACAAAGCAAAAAAAATCATTTTATTTTCATTCAAATTCAATCACCTGAAAGTTAATATTAAATCTTGGTATTTTCTTGGGATCTTCAGGTTCTTTCAAAGTCCCTCAAAACAACAAAGAAAATCTCATGAACCTATCTGTTAATCATTGTAATGTTCATAAAGTTTCCATGTTCCTTACAGCTACTAATTCATTTAATGAACAAACTCAGATGAATGTAATCAATATGTTTTCTTACACTGTTTACATAACCAGCTATTAGAGATTTAAGAAGTAACTGTATTTTCAGAGGTGTCCTGACAAATAGTTATCCAGTGAGCAGCCACTACTTTCATACGTAGTTTACAATAAACTTGAATGTAACTGTTCTTTTGTTATGTACCTGCGTAATCAAGTCTTAAAACAGATATATTTCCCTGCTCATGAGCGAATCAGAAAAAGGACAGTTTTACCTATTGTCACAAATAGCTTTCCAAACAAAAGTATAGCAGAAGCTTAAATATACAGACACAGAGTATACTGAGAAAGTTCAGGCCAGTCAATGTTGTCAAAGAAATTTCTTGCAAAGAGGACAGCCTTGATTACTCTGCATAACAATAATGCTGAGGTAGGAGAATTCTTCAAAAATCCCCACTGATCCAACTTTTGTCTTTGCAGTTAAAAGTTCATTGAAGTGTTGTTTGAACTGATTGAGAGATTAGAAGTATGAAATCACTGCTGAAATTCTGCAACTATTATGAAGCATAAACATTTGGAAATTAATTGATTTTTCCCAACTGAATTGTATATGGTGTGCAATATTTAAGTTGGCAAGACTTAAATAGTTTGGTCATTCTGAAGTATGTCATACCACAATTTCTTCAAATGATATTTTTTTTTCCTTTTCCCATAAGGCATTTACATTATTTACATAGCCAATGTGGTTTTCCCTATTGTTTTAGACTATTCTTTGCTTGTTCACAAAATACAAAATCATATTTCTTCATGCATAAGTGGTTGATTTATGCATCTGTTCCAATAGCTGTTTTAATGCAAAAAGGATGAAGTGAAATAAAAATAAAATTGGGAATTTGTTTGTTTCGATACTTCAAAATGCATGCTTATGTTGAAAAAAATATCGCAATATTTCACTGTATTAAACTAATTTTTATACAAATGCTGATCTGCATAATTACTGCAAATGACGCATACATTTTTAAAACTGAAAAAGTAGGTTGACATGTAAGTAAAGCACCTCTTACCAAAAAATTCTTCCTAGTTCCCTTTATAAGAATTAGTGAAACAACTTTAATGCATTAATAGCTACAACATGCATTTACCAGCTTTAGGTTCCAATGTAGCAAGACATTTAAGCACAGGAGTTGGGAGGTGAGAAAAATGTTAACAAAAGCTACTAAAACAGACTTTTCAGACTGTCCTTATAGATTGTGGGGGAATCTGATTCAGCGCTTCTACATGTACAAGGATTTTTTACTGTTTTCGTTTTTCTTTCAGGCTGTCAGTCACATTACACAGCATGCGTAATTTGCATTCCACATAATTTACATTTGATGACTTTCATGGTATGCTGTAGAGCCCACCTTTCTTTGAAGTACTTACAACTACTGGAGAGCCCAAAGAGTTGTGAATTGTTAGAAGGGCAAACAATTAAGTTTTAATTTGTCTAAGTTGATGGCTGTTGGTTGTAATGAACACTGTTGTTGTACGTGAAGCATGTCAAGCAGCTTTTGTGTTCATATCTGCTAGCAAGGCTGTCTAACTGCTATGCTAGAATGGTTTTCTTGTTACAGCTACCTCAAAGCATATTTTAAAACATTATTTCCAATTAACTTCAGTATGGAAAGAATTCTGCCTGCATATTTTAGGGGAAGTCACTCACAAACTATAATTAATAGGTTGCAGAAAAGTTAGGAAAAATCTTGTGGTACTTGCACCTTTATAGTTTCGTGACTTTTCAATTGTTTAATCCAAGAAAAAACCTACATTGCTCAGCTGAACCAAACCAACCCTGTAAATCAGAAATCCTGTTGCCAACAAGAAACAGAAGCAAGACTTCCATGTTATGGAAGATATTCCAGACTGTAGGTAGAAGTCTGTACTTCTTCAGAATCCGTGTAAGGCATGTTTAGTCTGCGCCATACACTGTAACAGAGGTATAAACAGTTATATCTGATATACATCCCAAGCCATCTATCACTGCAGATCTTGAAAAAATGTTTCTAAGAACCTCAAACAAGAAGGCTGACACATGCCAAGAGTTTGGAGAATGCTGCTATGCAATTCTCCCCTGCACCACATGAAAAGGATGTAGTGGATGATGGAAGCTGAATGTAACCCATAATTTTTGCCACTTCATATTCCTCTCCTCCAGCCCCATTGGGGTGTCCAAAAGAAGCTTAAAATTCTTTAAAGGTCCTCCTGAAAATTTCTGCCTCCTAAGCAATGATAGCAGCACTGTGCTACTCTGGAACAAGGACAGGCTAAAAGAAGTTGTAATTATTCTTCTGCTTTAGCTTCTGCTCTTAAAGGGCAGATTTGCTACATGTCTGATGTAGGAATGATAGAGAGTTTGCTTTCTTCCATGTAACAAAGTTATTTCCCTGACGTTCAATGAAACAAATACAGCTCCAAATGCTTCCTCTTCCTGTGCTGGTGTGGCATATCACCCGGCCTGTATTTGTTAATTCCTCTGGAAATCACAGATCAGGAAAACATCCAGATTTTTAGAGGTGGTTGGGTTTTTTTACACAAGTAGGGTGGGAGTGCCCCCCTTGAACACTTTTAATTGTTTTTGGCATAAAAACAATTTGACTGGGGTCAGAATCAGACCTAGAAACTTAAAGAAATGAAGCCTATAGACAGCTGGCAAAAGCACCGCTCCTTCTTGCACATTTATCTTATTCGACTTGGGAGGCCTGGGGTTAATTAGAAGAATAAAAATTCTGTTAAACAAGGTTTTTTAAAGTAGATCTGCATTCTTCCTGGATTTAAAACTCATTGGTTCTACTCTCTGGATGAGTATAAAAGAACTATTCACCTCTTGGTATATTCATTTCATCTTACCATTGACATTCAAGCAACTCGAACACAGAAACAAGTCAACCTTTGGTGATGAAACACTAATGAATCTTTAAAAGGACTGTTGATGTAATACTATGTTGATTGGATAGTGAGCTCTTTATTTTTGTTTTCTACTTATAAACATGCTGATTGATAGAATACTTCTTCAGATTCTCTAGGAATCTGAGGTTTTTTCCTTGTTGAATTTTGATATTGAAGGTTTTTGTTCATTTTAATTAGCAAAATATTTCCCAGTGACAGTCAGGAGAAATTGAAAGGATTTGGTACAAAAAAATAAGATGAAGCAGCACTAGTTTGGTAAAAATTGACAAATTAAACAAGTAAACAAAAATCACCACAAATGACTTCCTCTTTGTCACAAAGATGTCCACATTTACATGATAAGACTTTAAACATAATTTCCCACTAAAAATTAGTAATTTGGGTGTTCAATTTCTGAAAACACTGTCATGTTCTGTTTTGATGGGTCTTCACATCTTTTGCTCCAAGAAGCATATCTTCTGGCTATCAAGAAAAGTTCAGCAAAGAAGCTCTTTTGATAAATAACTATTCTGATAATAACTTAATCTTTTTTTTCAGAAGAAAATTAGGTGTATAAAGTTGTTGCATACTGTCAGTTTCTGCTTTGTTCCTCCCTAGTATTTTCTGGAAGTTTTACTGATGTCTTGCCTGATATGTTATTGCACAAATTTTGATATACTTCGTTTCAGGAAAAGAGCAAAATGTGTCTCCAGTTTGGAAAGATTAAGATTTTGAAAGCAGATATGATAAATCTTTAGAAGGTAAAAAGATGCCATAGTAGGTGTTTATGTAAGTTGAAAGTCTGTCATTTTCAGCGTGCAGCTACTCTAACATCAGTGAGAACTGCACACATATGACAGTCGAGGCTGTAACAATATGCAAGGACAAAGGCATACTTCTTCAAAAAATCTTTAAGCAATTAAAACCCACTGCTGGATTGATTTTTCAATGGCAGCCAACTGTCTAGCTTTGGACACTTGGAGGGATCAGGACTGTTTTAAAAAATCAGCACCTAGACTGTTTCCAAAAATGCATGACTAGTTATGAAATAACAGTTATGGAAATGAAATATAAATTAAACCCAGGATATTTGTGCAACAAATACCCAGACAGGCTTAAGATTTTCAAAGATTTTGTGTGTGAAAGATCATGTAATTTGGAAAGATTTATGTAAAAAAAAAAAAAAAAA
>KZ505698.1:1060532-1086265 GCA_002844005.1 Limosa lapponica baueri
TTTCCAGTCATATTTTCAAGATGCTTAGAATCAATACAAAGACAGGGTAAAATGATTAGGCATGCAACTGGAAGTTTTTTGTAGTTGGAAAAATTTTGTGTGTGAAAGATCATGTAATTTGGAAAGATTTATGAAAAAAAAAAAAAAAAAAGATAAACCAAAAACAAGGACAAAGTTCTGGAGTTGCAAACTGATTTCCAGTCATATTTTCAAGATGCTTAGAATCAATACAAAGACAGGGTAAAATGATTAGGCATGCAACTGGAAGTTTTTTGTAGTTGGAAAAATTGCAGCCCCTTTATCAATTGAGAAGTCACTTGAGAGGATACACCATAGAACAATATACTGCATCCTTTCACATTCATAAATCTATTCCTGTCTTTGTCCTGCAAGCAATCTCTTCTCATGTGTGATCATCTTTCCAAGTGTTAGTCAGAAACTGTTTATCTTTTTTTAGCAACATTTGCCTTTCCTTTGTTTTTAAGTTTCTATTATTTTGTCTTTAAAAAAAAAAAAACAACTTGAACATTTTAATTGGATTCAAAAGTCTGGATGTGTAGATTGATTTAATATGGTACATTTCACTCCATGGAAAATATGATTTCCAGGGAGAAAAGGTCTTCAAAGTTGTTTTTTTTAATTTTTCTTAAATCAAAACAAGACATCTTAAATTACAGATGGAATAAAGTGGCTCTGAAAATTAAATGGAGTCTGAATATCTTTAGGAGTCTGGGTTTAAAATTAATTCTAAAGTGTGAGGCTGCTAGATTTGGGGATTTTTATCAAAGCTTAGTAAAACGTTAAATGAATTCCAGCATTGTGATTTCTTATTGTTACATATGGTATATAAAACCCAGAATCTTTTGATGATATACTCTAGGAGCTGAGAAAACTGTCTGACTATTCTCTAAACTTTGATATAGGCCCAATGTAGAACCAGCCCAGAAAATAATAGTTTCTAACCTCTAAGAGGTAAGATTTTGTTCAGCAACAGTAATGGAAGGAAAAACAATTCTTTATTTAAAGGTGGTACTTAATAGAAATTTGAATAAGATATAGGGTTTATATATAACCTCTGCACTAACAGAGGATTGCTTTAGTTAATGCCTGAGGTTTTGTCCACTGCACATGCCTGTTTTCCAAATAAATCCATTGGTATCTATTTTCAAATAATTGCTTCTCTTCCATATAGTATATTATATTTTAAGCGTAATTTATTTAATTTATGGTGTATCTCAGATTACATCATCCCTCAGTACATATTTAAATATCCAAGAAGTTATATTGCTGTATACATCCACTGGGACAAATTCTCCCCTAGTATATATACCAAGAGAAATCTTGTATGACAAAGTCTACATGGAAGTCAATTAAGTGGCAATCATTTACAGCACTTAATTTTATGATTAAACTCTAAGCAGGGACCATAATTTTCCAAATGTGTACAGACATGCTACGACCAGGAGGTCTCACTTGGTTAGGGATTCATTCTGGGGTTTACTGAAATACAAATACATAACATTCATAGAACAGAGAAAGAAGGATTTTTCCCAGTGAGTTTCATCCTCAGTTAGAAATGAACTTTATTATGACAAATATGAAATCACAGTAAAACCAAATGCAGGAGTACTTCCCCCTCTCCCCCATACAAAACTATTACATTTGCATAGCAGTAGCTGAAAACTACTTAGCTATGTAAAACCAAACAAACACAAAAAAACCCCAAATCAAACAAAAACATTCTTCAAATTGTTTGAATGTTCTTTTGTTCTAATAACCCATTATATAGTTCCAGCTTCATGGCCATGTTAGCTTAACATGATAAAGTGTCTATACATGTTCCTCTACTAACATCAACAGGAGAAGGGAAACATGTGACAGTTGCTAAAGATTTACTTCCGAAATCATGCTTTTTATTTGCTTGCACAAATGGTGAAAGAGGGTGATGAATGACCTCTTGCTCTGAGTTCAAGCAAGTTACAAAAGGCAAAGAAAAATTGTACCACTGGTCACTGACAGGTGAACTCCCAATTTGTCAATACAGCTTCATTGAAGAAGCAGGTAATAACCTTTCTGACATCACTGAGAAACTTCTACATCAGCTTTGGCCCACAGCACCTATGCTTTGTTTAAAACTACTGCAGAAATGAGTAATATAAGCTTTGCACATTCTCAAGAGCTAATTTCATTAACGGTCAATGGATTATAATAAACTACTACTGAATTGTAGAATACGGTATTGACAAAGAATGATGAAATAGTGGAAGAACAATAATGAAAGAATACAGCGAGGGCTAATACTATGTATCTGAATTGTAGAACTGAGTTAAGTCTCAAAGTATCAAATCCCTCTGAAATTTAGAAAAGGCAAACTAAGACGTAGAAATCTAGCTGATTCAACGGTTACTTTCTTTAGGTCCAGTTTCTTATTCTAACCTAAAATCCAGATTTTCAAATTAATTAGGAAAGTTATTAAAAATTGATATATTTTGAATTTCAGTCAGGTGGTTGACAAAGCCACTTGCATCTCTGACAGTTATGATATAGCAAGGTGGGAGGAAAGAATCAGTTTGCTCCTACCATTGGTTCTCACCACTCTCCTTTCCAAACCTTCTAGTTCTTTCATCCATTCTTGAGTTCAGTCCATACCATCTCAGTCCTTTCCACTTTTGTCGGTCCTACCCAGCATCAAACTAGAAAAGCAACGAGGACATCCCTCAAGGGTGGAACTGATTCAACAGCAGTTGCCTTTAAGCCTGCTTATAGTCCATTAATGTCACCTATCCAAGCCAGCTGTCCATCTTTTGCTAGGTAGGTTTTCATAGTATTCTGAAACCCTCAAACTTTCTTCCCCACTTCACCAATCACAACATCAGTCCTTCTGAACCATTCTCTCATCTGCAGTCATATATATTATGGGAAGGAGAGGCAAAGAAGGACTGAGGTCCAATATTGTACGCTATTTTGCTAGATAATGATTTCAGTCCCAGTCTAGTATGACAACAGATCCATCCCTTTAGTATGGTCTTTACTTCTGTGGAAACAATTTTGGTCTCTTTTCACTTCCCAGGGGACATACAGCTATGTTCCAGATCAGTACCATAAATAGGTTTGTCCCACACTTTTACATGAGACTTGTTCAGTCCACCTCTACTTGACACTTCTCTGCCTGTATTATACTCTTTGAGCAGCACATGAAGTTGGTCAGATGTTGTTGGTTCCTGGGGCTGCTGAGGCAGTTGGGACTTCTTCCTAGCTTACACCTCACACTGCAGCCTTTCTTCCATCTGTTGACCTGACATTTAAAAGTTTCTTTTCATGATGTAGTGCGCTGACATATTCTGCTGCCTGTCATTGTCTAGCAAAAGGACACTTATTTCTTGGGCTAGAAAAAAAAAAATGTGTCCCCAACTGGAACTCTGGTAATGTTGCTGTTTACAGTCTCTTTTCCACTGGATATACATATGATCCATCATTTAGAATGACACACTTGTGACAGTGTTTGCAGTGTACTACTCCAGTGCCATGTTTTACAATCACCTTTACTTTCCATGCTTTGCAAAAGTTTCAGAAACTGTCCCACCAAGTGGGGGGAAGAAGGATGTATAAAAGCTTCAACTTTTCATGGGAGTTAAATAAAGTAGTGTGGGTTGCTAAAACAAAGACACAACCTAGGTAGAGCAACTTGTTATTTTGCAAAGAGTCCTTGTTCTTAGACAAGTCTTTTAACTTGACTTTAATACTTGCCACTCTTAAGAATTTTATAATTCTTTTTTGAGTCTTGTGGTTTTTCAGAAACATCATGAGATCAAGCTGGAAGGGAAGAAATAACTGTAAGAATTCAAACTATATCCATGGGGGCTATTATGTTCTAGGAAATTAAGGACTGTGGAGAGAGTAAGTCCCAGCTCTCCACCACAGGGTGATTCCCAGGCCCGTACCATTGGTTGTGGGGCAGCACAGCTCAATGCTGAAAAGGAAGATCCAGGAATGAGTGACAGAGTGAAAAAAATAGAATTATTATACATAGAAGAGATAGGACATGTCAGTTTCCTTCCTTCCAGGTCCTTTACAACTGACAAGATAAACCAGTGACACAGTTTGCTGTAAGATCCCAAAGTCACCATGTCCAAGTATTCATGCAAAGAGTCTGGAGAAGACCTAGGCTGTCTGAAGAGGTCCAGCCTAAAGGATAAGAGGGAAAGACTACAGAAATCTCAAGATAACGTGAATGGAACTCATTAACTTATTATAATATCAAATTTCAAAAGAAGATAGAATAATACATTAGGACACAATGTTAAATTAGGAGACCTTTACGTCTGACTGGTAGAGCAGGATACAGTAGTCCTCATATACACGCCTGTTGCCTTAAAGGCTCACAAGTTTGTCTTTTCTTGTTCTTAATTTGCTGCTCCAGTGTGGGAAAGATACTATCCTTTCCTTATTGACATCTCCAGTACCTGGAGTCTTAAGTGGCACCAAACAGCACTGAAGCAAATGTAGCTTCATGTAGAGGTTGTAGCACTAATACAGCAGGAGAGAGGTGACAGTATCCCAATGAAAATTGCACGCTTTGGCTGTCCTGTTATTCCCTATGTCCTCTTGCCCCACTGCAGTACTGAGGACTTGCAAATTCCAAGCGATTCAGGTCTCTTCAGCTCCCTGACCTTGTGCACTGCCTATGGAAAGGTTAAGAGAAGTTGTGCTTCTAGGCAATGCCAAAGTGTCCGTGCTTATCTTAGCTTTGATAGTCCCACAATACGGGGCATGCCCTTGTCACTTGATGCAGTGGGTGGGGGAGAAGGGTTGTCAGGCAGCACTGGGTTGTGACTGCTCCTCGACTGGCTGAAAGCTTTGCAGTTACAAAGCAAGAATTGGTGACCCGGTAAAACATGTCATGTATTTACCACAGAAAACAATTTCAAACAACAGGGCATCAGAAAGGACAACATTTAGCAGTTTTACCATGGAACAATCATGTACATTACTATACCTCTTTATCTGCTCCAAAACAGATATCTTTGTCTAGACCTCAAATATAGTTATCCTTAGTGTTTAAATATCAATATTAATAAACAAAATATTAGTAAAGTGCAATTTTACTTTTACTTTTTACTCCAGCAATTTGTAAACTTATGAAAACTTTATTAAATGCGCATACATATAGTCCATTCTCTTATCAGTGAGTAGACAGTAGATTCCTTTTTATTTTCCTTTTGTTTGTGCCATTTTGACAAAGAAAAAGCATTACAGACTGTCTACAAAACAGCCATTTTCTTATATATGGTAAACTTCAAGCAACATAAAACTGATCAGATTCTGTTAAAGAAATCTCTTTCTTAAATGCATTTAATTCTTTTCACACTGCTCTAGGGTCATCCCAGGAAGGATATGTCTTCATTTGGTAGCCTTAATCTTCTTTGTGGTTAACCTCTGATAGCCTTTTTGGCCTCTGTTTAGAACCTCATATCAGACCTGTCCACTCTTCTAAATATACCCTGATCTATGTCTCTATTTTTGTATACATAACAGCCCAGAAATTGACTTTCAAGCTCTGTACATTCAGTTCAAAGATGTAAAACTGGAAGGATTGTTACTTCACTGATACTACATACATACAGGTAGAAAGGAAGTTGTAGGAAAGCTAAGGAGCGAACAACATAGAAAATCAATTATTTGTATTTAACAGCAAAGACTAGAAAACAATTTCAAATACATTAATCTAAAGAATTTTGAGAAATGTATTATTTTTTTATTTTTTTTTTTTTAGTTTCTCTGTAGAAACCTTCCCTTCCCCCTCTGAGTCTGAAAGTGAAGTCTGATAAGAAGGGAACTTAATCTTTCTTTGAACCCAGTTGAATTTGCATGCGATAATATCTGATTGAAATCTGGCTGTAATGTCACCAAAGCAGTTGTAAATTCTCCCTCCCCATAATATTGGGAGTCTTTTTTGTCCTTTCTCTGTGACTGAAAATTATGTTTTGGTGGTTATTTTCATGATATACCTTTTCAACTGGCCTTCATGAACATAACCCTGAATTCTCCCATAACTGATTTACCTGACCACAGTCCTGGGTGGCTGTTTCTGGGGTGATTTGCAGACAGGCTCACATCGAACCACTGGTCTAGGCATATCTGAGATCATCAGACAAAGCATCCCATTCCTTATGTGGAGAAAATCTCAGTTCTGAAGGCAGAATTGTGTTAGCTCCATGTCAGGCTCAGTTAAGTACCAGCCTGACATTATTAACATGTTTCAGAACTGCCACGCGCTCAAGTATCTACACTCTACTATGCTATTTACACGTAGATGTAGCCCCATGATGTAAGAAAGTCTGGGGCAAAGCAGGTGACTCAGCCAGATGTCCTGACTC
Source organism: Limosa lapponica baueri (assembly GCA_002844005.1). Lineage (NCBI taxonomy): Eukaryota > Metazoa > Chordata > Aves > Charadriiformes > Scolopacidae > Limosa > Limosa lapponica. The sequence continues at coordinate 1,066,910 of KZ505698.1, forward strand.
ACAACCTTGTGCTCTGATTAGTGGGTCATTCTTCCTCTCTCCCATAGATCTGGCTGTTTCTAGCTTTCCTCCAAGGATCTCAACCAAAATTCATTGAAGTTAAAATAAAGAATCCCACTGGCATCTGTGGGCTGTGGGTCAGTTCCCAAATGAATAAATTTGGATTTCAGTGTTCGTGTTGTATTACTCCTTATTAAAAACACATTTCTCATTCCTTTTTTTTTTTAACTTCTTCTCTCTGCCATGGATTTATTTGTTGTGTTTTCTCTTTGTTGACACAATACTGGCTGAGTTGATTAGCACTGTGCCTTCTCCAACTAGGTCACTTCAAGAGCAGCAATGCAGAGATTTGAACATCTTTGAGAAGACATTAGCAGCTCACTGCTCCTAGTCACGTACAGGAAGAGAAATACTTACTTCCTCAAAATGTTGTTTGTACCAAAAAGTGTAGAGAGTAAGCAACCTGTGTTGCCATGTATGTAGAAATAACAGCGTTGAGTGCCTTAAGCAGAATGATTCGCTCTCCTGTTGTTTGGACTTTGGCAGTCCAAAAAAGCCAGTTGCAATCTTCCCTTAAGTTTGACGATTCTCACATTTACCGAGAGCTTACTTCCAGCCGTATATAAGATTCACAGTGTTCATATTTCATGCTGCATTTGTTAGGTACATACCATACAATAAATCACCTGGAACAGAAACAATACCACGTGGTGAACTGAAGATCTTCGAAATGAACTGTTCATAAATGAACTGCAGACCATGGCTTATTTCCTGGGGAAGGGAAAAAAAAGAAATTGTGAACATTTTTGCATTAGGGAAGGCATGAATTACATGATCACTTCATGAATAGACAGAAAAGAAAGGATACTAGAGAAGCCAGCTTTTACAAATTTTTGCTATGCCCGAAGTTCTCAAATTTGTTAATATCTGTTACATTTTCTGAGTAAATAACATTAAAACAAAAATTGTGCATGAATTGAAAAATAAGCTTGCTTCACTCTATTTTCATCAGGGTTTGATCATCCATCCTGTTTACAAATAGCTATGTTAATCATTGCAATCTGAGAATTCAGTGACATTTTAGTATAAATAGTTTATGAGTCTAAGCTTTCCTTTAGACCTGGTTCTTATAAACAGTTTGCCTAATTACCTTTCAAGTGTTCCTGTATCTTCTGATTAATTAAAGGTCTGTCTTGTGGCTTACACTCCAGTTGTTTCAAACCTAATGACAAACAAAGGAAACAAAATTCTAGCATACATCCTAATGTCACAGAAATTCACGTATTCTAGTCTAAAAAGCACTTAAGCACATGCTCAGTTTATAGACGTACTTTTTTTTATTATTTCAGCTGAAGTTAAGCAGGTGCTTAAGTGGGTACGCAAGTGTTTTTCTGAGGAAGTGGAGTGGTTTTTTTTTCTGAATCACAATGCTGCCAGTTGACCAAAACAGAAATATCTCCATTGCGACAGTGTTTAAATATAGGATAGATCTATTACTGTGCCCCAGACAGCTGACAAGCCAGACTAGACGTAATCAGAGTGGCCACCACATAAGCAGGAAGAACATCATAGCAGTTGATACTGTACATCCATATGATTTTTGGCAGTATATTTAGGTAGACAAGAGAATAGAAGGAAATTAAATGAAGTGATGCAGTTTGGAGGCAAAATAGGACAAAGAGAACAAGAAATACGGGATGAAACCGGTAAGGAAAGGAGAGCACACAGTTAAACAAAAACTGAAATACAATCATTCTCAATAGAGTGGACCTAATGAGGTAAGTAAAGTTAAATGCAGTCTTCCACTAAAAGGTTTTAAAGTTGATCAAAGCACAACGTTTGTGGCTTCACTGAAGACAGAGGATATTTATTCCCAATAAAAAATAACATTTCCTTCTAAGCACAGTTATAACATTGCCACTGCAAAGAGAAAATATAGCCTTTCTGTGAGTGTTTTTGAGGTCACATTTAGCAAAATACAAGTTACTCTTCTGATTTTTGGGTACGTCTGGAAGATTTCCAAGAGCAGCTGAGTTGTGGTCTCTCCTGATGCAAAACCTTACAGATCTGTACATCTAAATGAATAGTTGCTTGCTGAGATATAAGATGGACTTTGACCTTGTGTTATTTAGTTCATACTACTGAGACTGTTCCTTTAGAAAAGGAACAAATATACTTTACAAAAAGTATATTTTTTTTTGAAAACTGCTGTGAATTCAGCTTGAAGTATCTGTGTTGACTCAAGTAAAATTGTGCTAATATCTGTCTTGCCCAATCTGACCCCAGTTCAAAACTCTAATCAACATTCTCCCCAACAAGTTTGTTTTCTTCTTTTCCACTTTGATAACTTTGAAGTTACAAATAACCAAAGTTTCATGGAAAGCATCAAGCTCCATTTTAATAACTTTATCTCTCAACATAAGGGAACACTTCCAGGTTTTCTTTAAGCCCGTCAGAAATATTTGCCAGTAGAGGAAACTGTGTCTAAAACATCTGAATTTGGCTTCGATTAGAAGCTCAGCTTCTTCTTCAATGGTGACTTTTGGTTTTGAAGCTCCTCTGTCTCTCAATTCCTTTTCACTAGCAGCAAAAAGATATTATGTGTAAGATAACATAAAAGTTTAATATTTCTCTTTATTGTAAACAAACATAGTATTAGAATATTTCATTGTGTTTTTCTTTGTATAATTGACAGCTATTGAAACTAGCTTAGTTATTGAAAAGTGCTGTTTCTTCATGATAATCCATTGCAAAGATGTGATTCTTGCCTTCCTGGAGGGAGGAAATGGTGAAAAATGGAGGGATAAATGAGATGAAGGAAATATGGTGGTAAGAGAATAAAGTCACTTATCAAACAGTACCGAATAAAACCTTTTTTTTTTTTTTGGTAGTTGAGCAGAATGTTAATTTGGAATTTGATAGTGGGATAAATCATTAATGATTAGGAATTTGTTTGGTGATGTATAAAACATTGGTGTGTCTACATATGAACCGTGCATGTAGCCACTCACTCCATCACTCTGAGTATGTCCTTTAGTGAAGGACACAGAGCCCAATCCTGCTTTAACTGTAGTACAGAGAATCATGAATAACTCTTCTGATGTTGGAAGAGTTATTTTAGATGTACTTTGTCATAACACAACAGAAACTTAGACTATTATTAAAAAAAATTAGTGAAATCAAACACATTCTTAAAGTATAATATAGATAATTTATTTTATAAACCAAACAGATGCCAGATAAATGGAAAAGGAACACAGACTGTCGTGCATCAGCTGTCACAGCTGTAAGTAAGATCCAATGTAAATGCAATATGAAGAAATTGGTAGCAACATTCACAGTTCTACAGAACTGCTTTTCACTTACTGTTCTGCAGTACGGCAAATTTGCTTATAAAACACTATAATATTTATTATTGCATTTGCTCTAATCACTCTTCTGAAAAAATAGTTTCAGTAATTAACAAGGCCAAAGTCTTAATATGTTGTAACATTTTCTGCAGACTTCATTTTCTAAACAAAGGAACAAAAAAATAATTTTTTAAAATAAATTGGATTAATTTATGGTGTAATTGAAAACACATGCTATAACATGGAAATGAGTATGGTTGTTTGTGGTTGAACCCACTTAGAGAAGTGAGAGTCCTGTCTGTTTAAGGCCAGATACTACATTAGCATGAAACAGTGGAAACGGAAGTCCCATATGTGCTTGGATTAATAAATAGTCCCCAAATAGGTTTATGTCTGGCGTATTCAAGTGTATATGGGAAATGTACTTACAGTATGTGAGTTGTCTTAATTGATGTCTTAAAAATAAAACAAACTGGGAAAAAAAACTCTAATAATGCATTTACCATTTAAAGCACTGGTGGCAATGTAGTATAACAGCGTGTTTTTAAGTCGGATGTGACTAGAGAGATTACATATTTCAGATTAATCATCACCTATGTTGGCATCACACAATTTTGCTTCCTTTAATAAAACCAATTCAGGCTTAAGTGACACTCCACATTAAATGTTATTAATTGTGTGTTTCCTGAATTGACTACATTTATGTGTAAATATTAACATTTGAGTATGTTTTATTTACATAAGATTCTTCTTTTCTTTTTCCAATGGAAAAACACATCACCATACCAAGCACAGAACTTCTTAAATGCTGAAAAGTACAGACTGATAAATGAATTTTAAATGCTTACTGTTGGATATGACTGAGACAAGGAAATTAAAAGGCAATATCTTACCAAGACCCTGTTGTTTCAATTATGAGTATGTCAGCTTTGGTTCAAAGTATGGTTATGAACAAAAAAATGCCTACACAGTGGGATTCAACATGTCTTTTTTTCTTTTTTGTCTGATTTTTTTATGTAGACAGATAAATTTTTAGTACCATATAAGCAGGATTCATCCATACCTTGCATTCCAGTACTGTTGCTACCTTACTGAAAAATATGCCGCTTCTTAGCAACCATAAAATGGACTAAAAACTAAAAATTTTTATATTCAAGTTCCAGGCAAAGTCTCTGTTCTTAAAAAAAAATAATATAAATTTGTCTATATAAACTGGACTAACTGGATCTGGAAGTAACTGAGGGAGAATAAGTGGGAGAACAAGTGTCATTTACAAGATCTTTTTGTAATTATGAATGTGTGATTGCTCTATACACAGAAAGTATTCTTTTAGGTGTCTGAGTGCAGTCTAGGGACTGGAGCATTTACTTGAAAATTTCTGTATAACTGAATACATTCAGAAGTGTAGACAACTTATTATATAACACTAAAGGCACTGAATATAGCTTATATTTGAGCTGCAGAAATAGATTGTCTAGAATTATCTATACAAATAATTTTTCTTTTCTTTTTTTTTTTTTCTTTTCTTTTCTTTTCTTTTCTTTTCTTTTCTTTTCTTTTCTTTTCTTTTCTTTTCTTTTCTTCTCTTCTTTTTAAATAAATGAATCCTTTACCTTCTTCATCATGATAGATATATTCTTGGATTTTTATCCACATGGAGTCAAAGTTTTCTGATCACTATTACAGTGTGTTCAACACATAATAGTCCAGTTACTGGGAACTGCTGATTTCCTGCACGTTGTCTGAGTGATCACCAAACCAAGTAGATTTCCTTGTGAAGTGATGCGTTCCCAGCTGGATACATCATAAAGGACTCTGGATTGTATAACTGGTCATAGTCCAAATCAAATACGTACTATTTGTTTCAAGTGCTCTCCTTTTATGTGACAACCTGAATACCAATTCAAGTCAATGGCAAAACTCCCATTGACTTTCAGGAAAAAATATTAAGCTTTATAATGTGTATTAAATGTTTTGTTCTGGTAGTCAACTCGGAACTGCAGGGTGGGCTCAGTAATATGTCAGACTGAAAATTCATCCATATCAACAGTGATAAAAAAGAAAAATATGTTCTACAAGAGATGCTGCAAAATCATTTCTTCAGTTGGAGATACATCTGTCATTAAATCCATGCTATATTAAATTACTGTTACCTGTAAGGGAGGTTAATCTTCTTGCTTACAAACAAAGAGGAAGCTCAGTAACACATACAAACATCCCCCTTTCTCTCCACTGCACCATTATTCATTATTTTTCTGGCCATGTAGGAAACACAATGCTAAGAAAAAGTTGAATCAAAGATGGACATGGACCTGTTGGAACAGATCCAGCGGAGGGCCACTAAAATGATCAGAGGGCTGGAGCACGTCTCCTGTGAAGACAGGCTGAGAGAGTTGGGGTTGTTCAACCTGGAGAAGAGAAGGCTTGGGACAGACCTTCTAGCAGGCTTCCAGTACCTAAAGGGGCTACAGAGGAGATGGGGAGGGACTCTTTATCAGGGAGTGGAGCGATAGGGGTAATGGTTTTAAATTGAAAGAGGGGAGATTTAGATTAGATACTAGAAAGAATTCTTTACTGTGAGGGTGGTGAGACACTGGCATAGGTTCCCCGGAGAAGTTGTGGATGCCCCATCCCTGGAAGAGTTCAAGACCAGGCTGGATGGGGCTTTGAGCAACCTGGGCTAGTGGGAGGTGTCCCTGCCTGTGGTAGGGTGGTTGGAACTGGATGATCTTTAAGGTCCCTTCCAACTCTAACCATTCTATGATTCTGTGATTTAACCCCAGTATTGAACTTTGATTAGACTGCTAAAATAATGAGGAATATTTTCTGAATGCCATTATGTGTTGCTTTAATTGTTTTCTTACTATTTTTATATTATCAAGACATGAGGTGGATAAGAACTCTAGAATGCTGTTCCCAACTATATAGCCTTAAATACATCATAGATGGAAGAAACAAACAGTAGGCTTAAGATAACAATTGTGACTTTACATATCAGAGTAATTTCACAGAAAATTCCAGGTTCAAAATCATTGTGAAATTACAAGGTGCTTGGAAACACTATTATTTCAGCAGTATTGGTGTCATTCTTGTGCACAGCAGTGATTTAAGCCTGGGGTATTGGGAGACACCATAGTTTACTTTCATTGTTAGTTCAGAAAATATGAGATGAACACAAAAAATGAACTGTCTCTGGAGAATACAGAAGAAAAATCAAATCTGCCTCTCCCCAGACTTGTTGATTCTAGTCTTTCATCTCCCCAGTGTATAATTATTTTATTTATGTATTTATTTATTGGCATATCACTTCTAAACAAGAAATTTTACTGGGTAAACTGCCAACCCTGTTGGCTGTAATAGTAAACGATACTAGATAAAGACCTGTTTTCTTTTAGGATTTTATATTTTATAAAAAGATACATTAACAAAGTTGGTAATTACTGTTTTAAAGGGATGTTTACCATTTTAAAAGAAAGAAAACATTTGGACAAAAGAAGCGTGTTATCTATTGTTTGTCCTCCTCTCCTTCTTTTCTCTTTTCATTTAAAGGTTGACTTTTTGTCCTCCTGTGAAATTTAACACACAGTCAAAATTGCTGAAAATATTTGCTTTTAAAATGCACTTTGAAATTCTATCACCTCTTACAAGTTGTGTTTCTCTTCTGTTGAGTTTTTGTGTTCCAGTCCTTACCTCAATTTTCCTTATTCACACCTTTCAAATCACCCACACAATCTTCAGTGAATGCAATGAGCCTAAAAAGCTGTGTCAAACAGCCTGGTTATAAGCAAGACCAATTTTATGTTGCCTGGATAGTGACACCTGTGTCTTGTCATAAAACCAGAAGTTATGTAATGATAAATTCCTGAATAGTAGCCAAAAGAACATAAAAAGAATAGAAAGTCTGATTTAAAAAACAGGTAAATTTAACTATAGAGATAATATTTCTAAGAAAGAATTTGGCCAAAATTATATGAGACAAATGTCTTTTGTCTTATTTTTGTTGTGCTCTTTAAAGAGGGGTGAATTTTATTTCCTTAAATTCTTTGTAAAAAATTAAAAAATAAGTTGACCACAGCGTATTTTGACACCTTTTGTAGAACTAAAAGGCTCTTCTGGGAAATAATTGCACGAAGAGTGTAACCTTTAGCTGCACAAACACTTCCTTGACTTCAGAGGGCTCCAGCAGGTCAGGCATCAAGGGTTTGGAATATTATTTTCAGCAGATTGGTTCACCTTAATAAGGCTACTTTTACTGAGCAAATGTTGCAGATTATAGGGAACATCTTAGCACACACTTAATAACAGCTTACACATACACAGATCTTAAACTTCTTTAAAACCTCAGGAGTATTAATATTGACTTTAGAGTCTTTTCCCTCTGAGCTTGCAATTGTATCTAAAAGCTCAAGAAGCATCAATAATTTCAAATTTCCTTGACATTTTTGAAGGTTTTGTGCCGTGAAGCAAACTGTATTTTAACAAAATGTCCTTGTTTGGCTGTTTTGCCATTCTTTTTTTTACCTTCTCAAATGAAATGAAAATAAAAGTTGAGGTAGGCCTCTGACGCAGGACTCACAATTCTACATTTCTCTGTGGCTTGTACAGTATGTTGTGAAGAGATAGTGTTTAGCATATAAGTGATATAAGAAGAACATTTATGACCTCTTTTGGCTCTTGAAGTCTAATGGGGGATTTTTAAAAATGTATATAAACAGTTAAGCTTGCATCAGGTGCATCTGGTTGTAGATGTGAAAGAATCTCTCAGGTTTTTTTTCAGATCAAGGGGTCTATTGCTGGTTTAAAGCTCTTAACAGACAATTTCTAAGGAAAGGATGAGGATTCTCTGTTCTCTTGTAAATGACTTCAAGTGGGTGGATTGTCTATTTTATTTGCTTCTTGCTTAAACCACTGCTGAGCAAAAGCTGCCTTCAGATAGCCTACGCAAAGGAAGGAACTTCAGGGGGATTTCCAAGTGACAAGCACCGTTACTAATAAATTGTCTCAGGATGTAAAAATGTGACCCTCTCAGGTGGTTCAGACACAGTGTTTGCAAACTGTGACTAAGTATCAGATTCCTGCCTTTTTGCTAGGCACTCGCCATGGAACAACACAGGGCTGTGACTTCTTGCTGCAACTCTGATTGTGTAGACCGTAACTAAGGTTTTGGATGATGATAAATGGCAAAGAATGCCACTGTGCAATTGGCTGCAACCAATGCGACCTGAACTGATCCTGTATTTAGGGGGAAAAAAAAAAAAGAAAAAAAAAGAGAGAGAAGGAGGGAAAAAAATGACCTCTTGTACCCTCTTCCGTGATCCGTGTGTGTAGTTAGCACGGACTCCCCTGCCAGGCTTTTCATCGCTGTGCTTTTAAAACCATTAGCTCGCTTTGTAGTCTTAGCAAGACATACATTTTTGAGCTATCATAAATGAAATCTTAGAAGATACCTTTCAACATATGCCAGGCACAGTTAAAAAAGAAAAAGGCCATTATGGTTCTTTAAAGAAGGGGAAAAATACCTCAGGGTGAAATGGTGCAGACATTTTGTAGAATATGGAAAGTTTGAAAGAAGCTAATAAGGAATAAAGGGACACAAGAAAACATGGCTGTGCTACATAGAAAGGAGACAACCTGGATAGTTTTAATAGGATTCTTTGCCCCTATAAATTAGTTTTCATCTTCTGCGATAGGTCAGGTGATGTCCCTTTGTCTCCCACTAACTTGCACCTGATAAAAATCAAGAATACATTGCCAAAGGGTTGTGTGGTATAATCCAGCTGTTATCTGCTGTCATAGGAGAAAACATTACTGGAAAGAATGTGTATCTCAATTTATTTAGGAAAAAGTTGGTTTATGATTTTTCCAGTGAAAGTTTTATGTGGCATTTGGATAGCACTATGTGGAACAGATTCAGCCTCCCATCTCCCAGATTTATTCAGTATACCGAGAGATATACCAAGACTCTTTACCTGAATCTGGATCTCTGAGTCTAAACTTAGACCAGATATAGAACTTTTATGATTCACTTTGACTATGTAAAAGGGTTTTTATTGTACTAGGCATGGCTTTTTAGCACCTTGGAGCTGGCACATTGAGAACGGGGTGGGTCAGAACTCTCCTATGCTCGTATGCTGGATGCTAAGGTTTACTGATTTCACTGAAAAATGAACAGGCAGTTTTTTACGTTTTAGATCCTGCTTGTAGTGAGGAGTTGTAGAGATCAAGTTCATTTTGCAACAGAAGGAAACGCATACACTAGTGGCAGGTGTCTGTGCACACTGAATCAGAGTGGGGAGGGCAGCAAGCCCTCTTTTTCTCTTTTTATAGTAAACAGTGGGAAATGTGGAGGAGGCAGAGCCCCTCATGGTACAGATGCTTCTCTCTTAGAGCAATCAACAATAAAAATCCTGTATGAAAATAAATAAGTAGCTGTTTTTTAACTGATAGAAAGACAAATAGTGAATTCAATGGGATGCACAAGCAAAGCCTTGAACTGATTCATTTATGGAATAGTTGCATTGTATACAATACTTTGATTTCACTTTTCTGGCTTTATTTCCCCTGTGATTTTTTGTTTTCTTTTCTTTTTTAGTCATGCACATTTACTGGGCAGGGTAGGAGGTGGGGGAGAAAGGGAGAGAAAAAAAAAAACCAAACTGTTTTTCTTTTACCCTCTTCTGTGTATTTGGAATAGACACTTCATTAAAGTCTTGCTCTGTAATTGTATTTGATTTACCTGAGTCAATTCCCTAGAGTTAAATACACCTTTAAAAAAACACCTTGGGCTTAGGACTCCTGACCCCTGATCTCATCAGACTGTCCTCTATGCAGGATAAATCCACAAAGGGAAAAAGATTCCCACTGACAAGTAATGAAAACTTCCACCGCCTTTGACTATACTATAACAGTAAACTCAGCCTTACATTAATATGGCTCACATTGACCACAGTATGTGTGAAACCTGTGGTCCTGCCAGCACCTTTACCATCAGGTACTTGTGAACACATTTTCATAGACCCTCCCAACCACTTCTTGAGTCAGCAGGTTCAATATATCATAGACTGTAAAAGCTTATGTTAATATTTTCTGTATAAATTAAACTGTCAATCTACCATATAATTACCAGTGGGATTCAATTTATTCCTTACAATATTCCTTATTTGCATCTAGTCCTTATTCAAAAGTATTACATACTTTCGATAAGATCCAAAGCATAAGGACATATCTTCTAATTGAGGAGATTCAGTTTTTTTACCCCAAAAGATGAAGTGGATGATTAGAGCCTATATTTTTACAAGGTACATTCACAACTATCAGAGTGACAGACCTTTATGCACTTCAAACTTGCAGGGTCTTAGAGGTAAGTTTTGTTTCCTACTATATTTTTGTAAAGTACAGATGGTACGAGGGTCAGTGACCTTTGGTTGACAGTTGCACAGTACAAGGTATGAAGCAAAACAAAAAAATATTTCTTCTGGAGAAAAAAAATTTAATGCGCCTTGGCAAAAAGAACTAAAAAGAGGGAAGTGGCAAAAGCAAAGGCAAAGGGGAAATGAAAGAGAAAAGGGAAGGAAAAGGGAAAAGGAAAGGGAAAGAGAAAGGGAAAGTGAGCAGGTCACCAAAAGCCATGCATCTGCAGAGGAGAGTAGAAATATTTTTGTACTTCAATTTTGAAGCATGGACTGTGTTCTATTTCTACATTTTTCACATTCTGATTTTCAAAACTCTTTAAACATGGGCACAAAGTTAACCTTGGGGCAAGTTCATCTAATGAATGATACAAGACACATGGATATCCTTGATCATTATGCCAAAGTTAGGCATTTCCCTTCAGTTCACTTTTCATTTATCTCTGACTTCAGCAAAGAGTTTAACAGTATCTCCCACAGTCTTCTCTCAGACAAACTGGCAAGATACAGCTTGGATAGGTAGTTTGTGAGATGGGTAGGAAATTGTCTAACAGGCCGCACTCAGAGAGTGGGAATAATATTTTTTAACCCAGGCTGGCAGCCCGTCATAAGCGAGGCCCCCCCGGGGGCCAATACTGGGCCCCATGATGTTCAACATATTCATAAATGATCTGGACGATGGGATTGAAAGCACCTTCACCAAATTTGCCAATGACACTAAACTGAGTGGCAAGATGGACACATTAGAAGGAAGGAGCCATTTTATGGAGATACATAGGCAGGCTGGAAGAGTAGATTAGCAAGAACGTATGAAGTTTAACGAAGACAAGTGCAAGGTCCTGCACCTGGGACAACAAAATCAAAGATCCCGGTACAAGCTGGGATCTGTGTGGCTGGGGAGCAGCCTTGCTGAGAGAGACCTGGGGGTCCTGGTCAACATCAAATTGAACATGAGTCAGCAGCGTGCTGCGGCAGCAAGGAAGGCAAATTGGATCCTGGGCTGTCTGCAGGGCCATTACTAGCAGAGACAGAGATGTGATCATTCCACTCTACTCAGCGTTTGTCAGGCCTCACCCAGAGTACTGTGTCCAGTCTGGTCCCCACAATTCAAGAAAGATGTGGAAAGACTGTAGGGGATCCAAATGAGGATCACAAAGATGATCAAAGGGCTGAAGAACCTACCCTTTGAAGAAAGACTGAAGGAGTTAGGAATTAGGTTTTTTCTCCCTGGAGAAGAGAAGGCTCATGGGGAGCTCATCACAGTATTGCAGTACTTAAAGGGCAGTGACAAAGATGAGAGAGGTTCTCTTTTCACAAAGAGCCACGTGGAGAAGATAACAGGCAAGAGGTACAAGTTGCTCTGGGAGAGGTTTCATCTCAATATGACAGAAATTTTTTCAATGAGAACAATGAATTACTAGAACAATGAATTACTAGTACAACCTCCCCACGTAAGTGGTAGAGCTCATGGATCTTAGCAGTGTGTCTGATTACCTGATGGGGGTAATGAAGAAGACAGAGCCAGGTTCTTCTCACTGGTGCCTCGTGACAGGACAAGAGGCTGTGGGCGTTAACTGAAACACAGAAAATTTCATCTGAACATAAGGAAACACTTTTTTACTGTGAAGTTAGATGAACAGGTTGCCCCAGTGAGACTATACATTCTCCATGCTTGAAGATACTCAAACACTGACTGGACATGGTCCTGAACAACCTGCTGTCATTGACCATGATCAAACAGGTGGTTGGACTAGATGGTCTCCAGAGGTGCTTTCCCAACTTAGTGGCTCTGTGACAACTGAGAACCTCCCAGTTAACGTGGATTGCTGAGAGATTAACTGCAAAACTACTGCAAAATTTACTTGCAGTGTAACGTTTATTGTATACAAGGTGGTGATAGGCAATCCCCCTTCTTAATGAATCATGCCTTCTAGGTAAGCAGGCAAATAAGGGCACCTGGTTTACACACTGCACGTGTCAGAGCTCAGCTCGCTGAACTTGCTTAGTGAAATGGATATAAAAATCTCCTTATAAAAACAACTTAAAACAGCCTGAAGAAAAAAAAAATCCATTTTATTTAACTACCCACCTGTGAAATATGAAAGAACATCCTTAAATACTCTACAGTGGCTTACTGATTGTTTGGAAAATAGAAGTGTTATAGAGCACAGTTCAGCATTGTGCTTAACACTGTGTTTAAATGTAAGTACACGTTCAAACCTTGTTTTAATACATTTTCACGTAGCTCAGTGGTACTTAGATACATGTGTAAGAGTGCAATTAAATGCTTTGCTGAAAAGATGCCCCTGACGTTTCTAAAACACCATATAGTCCAAGATGCTGAATAATGCTATGATTTGCAAATCTGTTTGCAAATGTAACTGCCAGCAGCTCTCTTCTATGCTTAATGCCAGTAATTCAAAATGCTGATTGCAAGAAAGGTTTATGCTTTATTCAAGTATATATTGTTTTGGTTTTAGTTGTGTGTGGTTTTTTTTTCTTAATTTAAGAATCACAGTAAGTTTTAATTAAGACTCTTAACAAAACCATAAAATCCCAATTTGCATTCTGCATGGACATTATTTCAGAAAAAATAGTTAAGACGGTAACATGTCTCATTTTCCAGGATGTAGAAGTGGTGTTACCTGCTAGGAATGTAAGATAACATGAGGCAGTGAGAAAACAACACCGAAAGTGTCATGTGAAGAAAACTATTTTTTTTTTAGCCTAGCTGTAATGAACATAGTGTGTCTAAGGAAAAGGGGGGTTTGTTCCCTTTGAAGGTTTCAGTGGAAACTGAAATCCAATCATATTTTTCCAGCAATTAAAAAAAAAAAACCAACACAAAACAAAACAAGCCTGAAACTCAGAACTGCTCATTGGAACTTCTTTTCATAAAATTGAAAAATAGAAAAAGCTGGGGTTTAGCTGATTCTTTTATTTGCTCTGTTCTATTACGGTTTTAATCCCCACAGGTTTTCTCTGGAAGTTCCAGTCAGTGGCTATTTTACGTGCATTTTGAACCCTGTCTTTGTAGATAATTAAGTTCCTTTTGAAAATTGGTGCTAAAATCATGCATAGTTTAATGAGACTAGGTTTTAGTACAGTTCTGATGCCAGCTGAATTCCTTTCACAGATGCATACTGATTTGGGCAGGTGACTTGAGTGCAGCTCAGACCTTCACCACTGCTGTTTGTCTAGCAATGGTTTTCTTCAGTGCCCTTGAGCAAAGTTATAGGACAGATCTGAGCTCTGTATTAATATCACCATTTTCCTTTACACCAAAAGCTTGTATTGTGCAGTGCACAACTTCTAGTAACATCTCAGCAACATCACATGTAAATCCCAGTTCTGTTCTCTCTCCAGAAGGAGTGCTAATTACATGTTAGATAATTAGACTATAAATATCCATCCACTCAATGAGATTTAAACACCATGGATTTGATGCTAAGCTCTTTGTGTCTGAGACAGCCTTTTTTGTTGTTCTTTGGTTGTCTTGCACAATAAGGTGCAGTCGGTGCCTGAGGTTCTGAGGGATTTAGTAGCAGTACAGCAAGGATCTGAGTGGAGACGATACGTGTGTGTTTATTTTAAGTAATACAATATCAGGAATTTTATCACATCTGCAGTGGAAGGCTGTTACTGTATCTTCGGTCTCTCTGACTTTTTGTGTGACACCACAATTTTAATCTTAATTTAAATTGTGCTCTCCAGACACTATCATGGATTTTCCCAACGACATCAGTGGGAACATGAAGCCCTCAAAGACAAGCTCTTTAACTTTCTCAAAACATGTAAATCCAGAGAAGCTTAACATAGTGGGTAGATGTTTTCAGATGTCTTTTAGGACTGGATTTCTCATTTAAACCTAATCCCACCTGTTGTCTGAAAAAACTTTCTAAAGTGGCTTGTCTTTAAATCATGTTTGTGTATTTTGCAAGCATGCAAAGCCATTTGGAGTAATTCTTAGCCTAGGCTCCACTAAAAAGAAACCTTCTGCAGGAACACAAAAACTCTGTGTATTCCGGGTAAACATAATTGTGCTCCCACAATTATGTTGGTGAACAGAGGAAAACTATTGAGCTATGTATTGCCATTAAAATTATTCATTTAAATGGGGTGTTTCCATTGTGCACAGGTGGTAAACTTAGCTCACATGTTTTTCGTATAAAAGCTTGAAATAAGTGAACACTGGCAAACAGAATCTAATGGTGTCATTAAAATGATTGTAAACATGCCTGTTGTGGCAGATGTGTGCTTTCTTTCTGTTGATATACATTCAGATTGTTGGTCAAGATCAAACAAATGCAGACTTTTAGCATGTCAAAAAACGTCTGCATTCTAACAGGTTCTGCTTGGAAAGAGATCTGTTTCCTTAAAGGCCAGGATAGCTATAAAATAACCAGACTGCCTGATCAGATCCAATGTCTACTCTTATTTTCTTTGATTATAGTTGTATTCCCTGTATTCTCTGCCATCTACAGTTTCAGCTGAACAAGAGATTATGTGTTGCATCATTCTGGTTTGAGGAAACATTTCAACAGAGTAATAAATGTAGAGAAATATACAAAACTCAGAGCCAGGAAGCCATCAGCTTTTTCTTTCTTCTAAAATCGTTGCCCTCTGTTTAACTATAATTGCCAGCTTTCCAGTGATTATTTACTCTACTACACAAGGTAACACAGGCATGGCTGTTGTTATCCACCAGAGGATAGGATGAATTTAAACACATTTCCTCAGAGCCAGATTCTCCAGCCTAAAACAAAAGTTGACGGACAGCTGAGAATACAGCAGAACCATGTGCTTCCCTTCTGCTTGGAGCAGGAGCTGTGCTCGGCGGCTACTTGTAGAGAAAAGTGTAGCTCTGCAGTTGCTCAATCTGCCTTCAAGCGAAGAGTCCTCTGGAGTCTGGAATACGGCTCGTGGGGAAAGAAGCCAGAGGATTTACAACCATCTGTCTGTACCGTCCCCTTGGGAAAAAGCCTGTGCAGTAGTTATATGTCCCAGAGGAGGGATTCCTTCTCAGTATTTTTTCAGGCAACGCCCTGTATGAGAAAGGACTGGTTTTGCTGTCCAGGCTTTAAGCTTCTGTTTATTCTCAATAATGTTCAGAATCCTTAAATGTTCACAGTGTCACTTGTACTAAATCTTCATATTTAGACTTTATTATTGCAAATTAATGTAGATCCCTTTAGTTAGCCAAGAAACATCATTATAGCCCAATCTATCTCTTGTGTGTTGACTGTTTTTATTTTTGCTCAAGTGCAAAAGAAAGTCAGACCTTCACTTTGTGTGTATCTCTACAGGCAATGATGGTGTTATGCCAACACATCAGCAGAGACAGCCAGTTTGCAGACAGCTATGGTCATATGTCTCGGAAGTTAAGCACTTCTGTGTTGGGAATGTACTGGATTTTAGATTTGGGGCCTGAATGTCTTGTCAGCAGCATCAGTGGAAGTCCAGCACAGCTTTGGAATTACGTAGGTGTAATACTGATGCATAAGACAGCAAAATCCATTCCATACAGCACAATGCATCTTTAGAAATGGTAAAAGACATACAATGTCCCTTTCATTTTTGTAACACACAAAGCTCTTTACCTAAAAGTACATCAAAGTCTTAGACTTCCTGACTTCTTTCTATGCTGTTGAACTGCCTGGATACAGGTTGCCTGTGGTGTTATTAGATTACTGTATTTGGACTTGAGACTTGATACACAAGCAACCAGCATCAGCACAATATCTCTATCCAACTCACTCAGCTAATGAAAACACCCCCCCATGTTCTGTGAACCAGACGAAGCACAGAAGGTTACACAAGGAAAGCTTTCTTAGCTCAACGAGAACTTCAGTTCCTGAATCAAATCCTTTATTTGAGTACACCAGCAGTGTAGATGCAGGATAATGTCAATGCAATTATTTTGTACATAAGTTGATTTGAATGAGAAAGTGGCTTTTTATAGCAATTCCCTCTTCCTCACTTTCAAAAAACAAGTCCTGAGTCAAAAATAGCCACTCACAAATATAGAATGAAAACACTTACTTGTGGCTTTTGTGTTTCTCTGTTTACAACTGCAGTTAAAAAAAAAAAAAAAAAAAGTGGTACACTTCTTTATTTAGTAAATTGTTCTGGTGGAGAGAGAGTTAATAAGGCGCTCCATACACCTGATTGATGATGCGGGGAGTAAACCTCCACCATGGGTCAGTGCCCGGCAGGGCCCTGCAAGCAAGACACATTGCAGAGTTTCTTGAGTAGGCGGAGATAATTTGTACTCTGAGGCATTCAAACACACGGGATCTCTCCAGGAACAAGCAGAGGTATTATCATAATGGAGGTAAAGTAGGTGATTTTGTGTTAATCTTAGCTTGGTTTGGTTTTTAACCTCTTTTTTTTTTTTTTTTTTATGAGAAGCAACTTTTGATTTGAATATCTGAAGCTCTACCTGTCATAATGCTAAGGCATTTAAAAGTAATTTTCTGTACGTTAACTCTCTCTCAAGCTACTGAAACTTATCTTTGTTTTGTGCACAGTGCAGTGCAGCTTTTTCAGTAATACATGTCAGACAGAGAACAACATAGCTCATGGTACTCAGACTGCCAGCTCTACAGCCATTTCATTTAACAATGATGCTTTTATTAACTGAATATTTTTGACACTTAGTTGCTGGCTAATTTAATGATAACTGTTTTCTAAGCAACAGTAGCACTAGTTTACCTGCTTTGGGAAGGCTGTTGGCAACAGTTGGATAAACAGGCAGATCTTGTTTGAGCCGGGCTGTGACCTCCACCAGCACTGATCCAGTGCAAAGCATGACGTCCTGTCACCACTGTGCCTTCTGTATAGTAGAACTCTGCAGCCTGGAAGAAGCTTCAGACTGGAGCATTAGCACAGTCACTATCCCTGTAGCATATTCTAGGAAGAGGAAAAAGGTATTTGATGTAGCTAATATCCACCTGAGCAGCCTACCTGGCCATTCATTCCTGCTGATGCTCTAGTTATTGATCAATGACATTAGATTTCTGTTAGTCCTTCGTACCCAATGTGATTGACAGTACAGCAGGTAACAGGACCAGGAGGGGTACAGGGTCCTCTCCTCTTACTCAGAACAGATCATAGCTTAGCAACTTCTTCCCTGAGAAACAGATTTCAAACTTTTAGACAAGGAAGGATCTAATCCAAATTTCCTCACCGAAAATCAGAGTTGTGACCCTGAGACTGTTATGGCAAATACAGTCTCTGTCTTCTCATGCTCAACTCAGTCTTGATCACAGTATGTTTGTGGCACTCATGGTCCTGTGTGCGGTTCCATAACTGAGGTAGCCGTACCTAACCTCTGAATCCCAGAGAGCCTCCAACAGGAGATGAATGGTTATCTAGCTATATATTCAGCTCACACTAGAAATTATATTTCTAGTCATTAATATGATAACAATATTTTAAAACATCTATATCGCTGGCAAAGCTAGTAAAAGGAAGACAAGTTTTATTTAGAACAGTATCCACTGAAGAATTAATTGTCATCATATAAGTTAGATAATGACTTCAATTTGTGCAACTTTTTTAAAATTTTTAGAAACAACTGTAGGTACAAAAAATTGATTGCAAATTTTAACTGTTACTTGTAATTTCTTTTCTTATTGTTCTTGTTCTTTTTATTTTTTTATCATGATACCAGGCAAGAAGAAACCTTCTATGTCTAATAAATCATTAAGAAATAATTTAAAATGCCATGAATTTGTAACAATTTAACAAGCATTAGTATTTTATTCTTTTTTTTTCATTGAAAAGTACTAAAATGCATGCTTCCATGAACAAAACCAATTGTGTTTTTGAAGAGTTAGCAGAAGTCTGTACACAGTTTTATGTTTCAAAACTATGAAATATGTCACTTATTGGTCAAGGATTATCATAACAGTGAAAATTCAACACATACAATTTGAAGCAGATATTACTCATACAAGTAGTACCATCACGAGTTCTGCTGCTGCGTGATTTTATGTATTTATTTATTCATTTATTTTAAGAGTCCAACCATAAAGGAAAAATAGCGTGTCAAGGATCTACTATTAGATTCCATTTTAGGTGGTATTGTTTTTGTGAGGTTTTTCTGGTTTGGGTTTTTGGGTTTGTTCTGTTGTTGTTTTTCTTGTTGTGTTTTTCTTATGGAAGCAAATATTTACTTGCTGCAGTCTTTAGAATTGCTTTCTATTTCTTTAACAAAGAACTTGTTCCCTACAAAAGCCAAAACAGGCTCTTGGAACAGCTCTGCAGGGACTCATTTAAAACTACTTTTATCAAGAATTTAGTTTTCTGGATGCATGTTATGTTATTACTTTTAGCCTGGCCCAATAAATATTTATAGTGTGACCTTGTCTTCCATATTATCTTTTCCACTAGTGTTGTTTGGAATAGATTAAGTTCTGCATAATTTGGAAAGGTGAAAGAGCTACAATGGTATATTGGGCATAAAAATCATCAGGATCCAAGGTGGTTTGCTGAACACTAATGGGTCAATATGGGTGAAGAATCAGTGGCTAAACAAAACAGTGTTTCCCCTTATGGTCAGTGATATTGAAAATTCATCATATGTCTATAGG
>KZ505698.1:1087347-1152624 GCA_002844005.1 Limosa lapponica baueri
TACAAAGTGTATGACTTTTTTTTTTTTTTAATCAGGGGGTTGAACCTACTTAACCTTTAAGCCTCATGTCATCGTCTTTTTTTCTAAATGATTCTACATCTTCACCTTATATTAGGACTGCAGCTCTCTAGCTAGAATCCAATAGAAATAAAAACAAATAAACTAAAAAAAATTTCTTCACGGTCAAAAAAGGATCTTTGCAGTTTATGAACTGTGGTTCTTTTTAGTAACACAACATGTAAAGAAATTTAAACTATTTTTAAAAGTTATTAATCTAGGTAGCCGTCTCAGCCTTATGATAAAGAGAGTTTCCCCTTTTTGGGAAGCCTCCTGTTGGTGCGCTCTGTGGTGCATAGGCTGGGAGCAGATGTAACACAAGTTCTTAATGTTATGATAGCACATGCAGAGTGGATTGACACATTCTGGAAAAGGACACTTGTAAAAACACAGAAGATTTAGCCATATGCAGTGCCTTTGCCCTACATGCACCCCATGTATAATGTTCTGTAATTTCCTACAGGTTTAATTCCCTCTTTCCTACCCCCTCCCAAATTATGTGCAGAAACATCTAATAAACTGTCTTGCTAAGACATACTGAATAACCAGGACATATGGATGACACAGAAACAATATTAAGAAGAATCTTCCGTGTTGATGCTTAGTATGTGGACTTGACTTTTCAGAAGCAATGACCTCAGCCTCATTCCTCAAGGCTTCCCTTCTTTACAGTCCCAGCATTTGAGTCAAGATTGCCGGGACTTAAATGCCAAACTAATCTAATTTAGTACTTTTAGCAATAGCTTGAGTCATGCTCTGAATGCTCTGCCTTGCTTCATTTAATTAAAAAAACAACACAAGGCAAAAATAATACAAAAGCAAGGCTGCCAAAGCTCTGTAGCCTGCTTGTTATCCAAGTGGGATTTGTTTACCAACTTTATTCTTTATGTAGAGTACAGTTAAGCCTTTCTCCCTAACTTGTTTGTAATACTATCACCTCATTCAAGCTAAAGCCTATGAACTCTACATTTCTTCCAACCAAAGAAGGCAAATATTAATTAATAATATGTCACTGAGCCCAACACCCAACCACTTCTTCAACCTAATATTTTATTAATTTAAATAAGTCCTATAGTAATCTTAACATGCCAACGCAGCAATACAAACTCCGGGTATTGGAATGTGCATTTGCACGGAAGAATTAATGAAGGAACAGCCAGAAAAAAACATAGGCAAGTAGTTCAGTAGTGCATTTTTTAGGCTGTATTCTTCTCGGACCATTGAGTAGATAAGTACTCCAGGAGAAATTAATGTGAATGTCCTTAGATAAGTGAGATTCTCATCCACTCACGTTTTTTTTCTGATCCCTTATTGTACATGTCATAAACCCACCACTACCTGGTAAAGAGGAATTCCCCATTGAAAATTTCTTGTATCATTGTCTACCAGAAAGCTTCATAGACTGTTTTCTGAATGTCTGCCCCTGGCCAATGTGACATACTAGATGTTTATTTAAAGCAGCATACTAACATTTGCCCCCATGTAAAGAACATACTACTATAAAAAAGAAGATTTGAATGTACACACTTCCTCATACGTACATGCACACTTGTAATATCTGCATTATCTCAACTTTCAGTCTTAGGTTTTCTATGAGTACTTTGTGCAAACTTTTGAAAGAATAATTCTAATAATCTTTACTTTATCTTATTTCCAGTCTTATCAAATTATTCTAAGCCACTGCGAGCATTTTCTGCACAAACATTGAGATTCATCTGACCTAAGTTGAAATATTTGCAATGTGGACGCACACATGTATTAACTAGTGCCAAGACCCTTTTTGTAGACTGACAAAGAACCTAAGCACTTCTAGAGAGTGATTTGTGTGACCTACTTTAAATAATTTAGTTATCAAAGAATGACTCACACCTTACAAGTTTCTATTTCTCCCTTTTGACTGTAACAGAAGCCTAAATATTACCTGCTTAAAAATAAATTAGAAGAGGAATCTTAAACAACCATGTCTATAGACTAGGTTAGGCTCCCACAAGACAATATTGACTGCAGAAATATTTTTATTTAACCTACAGATTACTGAACACTGGGGATGTATTCTGATGTAAAAACAGATCACCAAAGAGGTGCAATTCCATAGATCTGCACCTCCTGAGTAGAGAATGCCACCACAGAGTAAGAACTGAGTTGCACCGGTTGGCAGCAACGCCACCAGCATCTGCCACCTCTGCAGTGGGCCATGTGTGTTTCACTCTGCTGAGCAGACAGAGCTGACTGGCCAAACAGCTGTTCCCCATCTTCTCTGGTGAAAAGGCAGTAGGCCAGATATTTTTCTGCACATACTTTGAAGTAGCTTTACCACTGCCGTTGGTATACATACCATAACTTGATTTAAACAATTTGTTCTTGCAGAGGGAAGTGCAGCCAAATTATGTGGAGTTGAGGAAAAACAAGACAATGCCATTATTTCCCATTTGTTAGAATGAGGAATGGGCCTGGATGTGCTCACCCATCAGCAAAGCAATGATCTGGATCCATGCAAGAGCTTTATGACAATCTCAAATTCTGTTATGTGCAATATAACTATATGTCTAAAAATCCTCAGCTTCCATGAAAATATGGATCTGATAATCAATTTGTATATTTAGGGTCATCTCTTTCTAAAAACAAAGCCTCAGTTTACAGTTTAGCAGCCTCATGACTGCTAAAGCTTTATTTTCTCTATAGAAAAGGAAAGTCCAGTAAAACTCAAGATAGATGACATTGTTTAATTTTCACCACCCACAGATGCTTCCTGAATTAAATAACAGGTCTGAAATCTATTTTCATCTTTGTACACCCCTGTCTGGCCCATTGGTAAATTCACTTTGACTCAGCTCCTAAAATCCATAAAACAGACAGAGATAAAAAGATTTCTTCTTTTTTTATGTTTAAATTATTGACTGGGAAAACCACAAAGTGGAGGTAGGTAAGTTAGAGGGCAGCCAGACACTAAATGTAATTGCATATGAAATATTAGAAAATATTACATAAACATGACATGTACTTTTTAAAGTCTAGTTTTGGTTCGACTGAGGTTTTGTCTGGGCTCCAAATATACATTCATGTACTGCTTAAGCCATCTACTGAGCCACAGGTGACAGAAATAATCAGCATTATTGTTAAAGTCTTTTTTGGATTTCTTAAAGCAAATAATATTGTAACCAAGTGGAAAAAAGGGAGAAATAGGTGTGTTTTCTAATGAATCTGACTAAATGGCTGGCCAGGAAAACAGTATTTGAGGACATTTCAAAATAAAAAGCCCACAGCCTAAAATCACTAGCACTGGATCTACAGCTTCCTCACTAATTGTCTTAGTAATGCCCAAATCCTCAACCCCTGCTTAGGACTGCTCTGCACTCCTAGTGGCCATGCGTCCTCAATGACCAAAAAGATAAGGGCTGGAAACCATTCCAAAAGCTAAACTTTTTAAAAACACATTACTTTTTCCACCAGTCTGGCCAAATCTCTGCTCACAAGAACCTTGAGTGTAAACATCAAAACCAGCTTTTCCAGACAGGATTGTGAACAACTACAGCTCCTAACTAGACATTGACCTCACTTACTATATCACTGCACCACTTTATTATTCCAAACTATTGTTAAGTGCCAATATGATTTCTTTTTACTGCTACATTACTCTGCAATCGCAATGTGCTGATGTTACTTGAGCTACTCTGATCGGTGGATAAATAACAAAACCCTGACCTCTAAGTCAAATGACCACTCATGAATAATGCAAGTAGGTGTTTGTCTACTGCTTTTGTCTCTAGGTATTATTGCTCATTTTCATCCTTTTTGTATTCCTAAAGACATAGCATACCTTTTATCTAGAGGCAGGTAAAGCCTTTACAAATCCTACTCAGTCCAGAAGATTGTTTCAGTTATTGTCATAAAAAATTTTTGCCTGTGAGATTTCCTGCTTTAGTGATCTCTCCCTGAAACATGACTGTGTTCCAATATTTTAGAAATAAGTCTTGGATTGCCAATAAAATGAAATCTCAATAATTCTTAACTATCCCCTAAATATTTGAGGGAAAACTAATAAATATCTAGGAATGTCAAACCCTTGGCAATAGAAACCTATTAATCTAGAACAGTTTTTAAAGAATGTAAATGCTAGAAAACCTATCATCTGTCTCTGGCTATCCAACTGTCACGAACCTATGTTAATATGTTCTTCCCATGTTCAACTTCGAATGCAATTCCCTGCCTGTCTTACAGTAAATATAAACTAGACCCTTGTATTTCCGTGTAGATATTGCTGAATTCTGCTTACAGAAAAAAAAAAAAAAAAAGAAAAAGAAAAAGCCTCCCACTCTTCTCACAGCACATCTTGCACTGATATCTTCTAGTTATTAATAAGTACACTACCGCTAAAGGAAAAGCATAAATTATGCCATCATATCAATTCATCTTATAGATTTCCTGGCTGGGTACACTCAGTGTTTCTTTCTCTCTTTCTATTCTTAAGACACTTCTCACCTTGAATTCACCTTTAGTCTCTGACCTAGCATTTCCCGTCATCATCTGTATTTTGCACCCTAGTAGGTGACATTAAAATCTTTAAGAAAAATGTGTAGAACAATTGTGCTTTCAGTGTTAATCTGCTTTTAATGGAGTATTTGCTTTTAGCAGTCTGAAACAGTCTCCTCGACTTGATCTCCTTTTAATCTAATGCATCTGGAAAAATGGTGAAAACTTCATTCATTTGCTTTGTGAATGGATAAAGCATCCCTTGCTCATCTTCTGTGTGTGTGCATTGGATTAAACTTCATTCATTTCGGTTCAACATTTTGGAAATTCCAAATGGATTTAACTGTTTGGATAGTACTATCATCTGCCCCCTTTGTGAAGCCTCTTTGCCCACTCTAAAAGTACCATTTTTTTCCACTTCCATGGGGCAGGATCTTCCTTGGGCATTCTTTGAAATGGACCTTGTTTTTAACCAAAGCTCCATGCCTCATTTCTACTTGTGGAAGATTTTTTTTATTAGTGTTAGTCTTCTATTGCAATCCAATGAACCGTGTATTAGTTGCCATTAGCTTTCTGGATCTTAACTTGCCTTTTTACTGGCTCAGCTCAACAAAGTGTGATCAGCTGTCACAAGATAACTATTGCACATAGACAACCCATTTTGTAAGAACAGAATAGTTTATAACTGGCTTAGTTAAGGGCTTGCTTCTCCAGTTGTTCTGTATGCTGAAATTCCAAAACATTCATGGGAGTTCCCAAATAGCTAAAAAATCTTATGCTAAAATAACATGGGCAAAAATGACTATTTAGCATGTGACTAGATATTTATGGGCTACATCAGAATGCAAAATGACTTCTGAGCTGGTGACACCCTTGGTAATGAGGACTTGCCAATACATGACTAATGATCCAGTACAAACTGAACTTGTCTAATTTTTCAGCTGTATAGTGTTTTTCCACATTAGTTATTTTTCTATATTTTTTTTTTTATTTGAAGTTCTCTGGGCAAGCAGCTGTGCATAGCAGGATGCTGACTCTTTGGTTCTGCAGGAGTGATTTATAAAGGTATCGCACAAAGGCACATATCTCAGGACCCTTATTCAATTTTTACACAACTTGTTCTGAGAAAGATTCATATTATAGTTGTTGCATACCATTAAAATATTTGGCTGAAAGCATATCCATAAATTGAATTTTATGTTACTCCTTCATGCAAAACATATCCTTAGTTATCCCAAAGGTATTTAAATACTTATATAGTCCTATTGTTTGCTATTTTATCTCACTAACTCTGTTTTTCTCTTCTTTTTAAACAATACATATCAGCGGGCATCTCTTTACTGAAGTTAGATGCCTGTTTAAATACCTTCCTGATGTATAGTCTAATTCTGTCCTTTGTTACATGATTTGGGTAGTTCATTTGATATTTAATCCATAATAATTCTTTTACTTTGACTGCCAACATATATGTTGGAGATTAATTGCTAATTATCATTTCTCTTCTCCACTTCATAATCAAAATTATTAGTGTCATCACTTTGGGATCATTTTCAAAGACATCTTGCACTAACTTGGATGCTTAACTATCAGCCACTGACAGTGGCAGTTACTTATAAGTGTTGTCATAGTTTTGAGAGCTGCGGTTTCACAGAACTCTAAAAAAATCTGTGTTTCAAAAATGACAAGACAGAGAAACAAACTAGAAAAAAAGAAAAAAGGAAAGAATAGGCCATGAAATTAACATTTATAAACTAAATTCTCCCTTTAATTGTTTCTGTGTGGAAAGTGTTGCATCTGAATTCCTTGCTTCCAGTACCCAGACCCTGATAAAATGAAAAGGTAACCCAAGTGCTCTGTGTTGTTAACAAGATTTTCTTGAGATGAAAGGTCTTGAAAGAAAATAAGTATGGACTCATATATCTATGCTTTATGTCCAAATGGAGGTGCTTCTAGCTTAGAGACACTTTAGATATACTGATGACATGGTCCCAGGACATCCCGATGCAGGGTTAGCATCTATGAAACAGGACCTCGAGCTTCTGCTCAAGGGACAGACATATTCCAGGCCTTGAAGAGGGCATATTTCTTCACTATGTCTCACTGTCTTATTGCCCAATACACTGGGTATTGCAGAGCCCATTCTCAGCTGCCAAACTGCCTCCTTTGACTGAGACAAACTTGGGAGGCCATCTCTGAAGTCTATTCCCAGGACCAGCCATCTACCTTTAGGCACTGTCACACTGATGGGTGCAGAAAAATTAGAATTTTTTTTTTGCTGTGGGTCAGGTGGATCAGGACTTCACCTTAGCTTTTTAGCCAACATTGATTTTATTAATTTCTGGATATATTGTGGGACAGTAGGACAGCAATTTCTGTTTTTAAAGGAAAAATATCTTAAAAAATAAGAAACTACCTCCTTGAATCTGTTGTGTTCACTGTATTCAAAAAGAATAGGATTTCTTTTTCAGTAATGGGTAAAAAGTAGTAAAAAAATAGGGGGAAATGAATGCAAAGCCTGTCCAGATTTTCTGCTATCCGGACAAATAAAGAGATATATAAGTACGGTTTTCTTCCATTGCTAAAAGTCCCTCCCCAGTAATTTGGGAAAGATGTGGTTCCCCAAAAATTGTATCTTCTATAAAATTGTAGGACTTCATTAAAATGTTTGGCTTGTTCTTGAATTTTTCCATTGTATTCCTGGCTTTAATTTTCTTCGGAATCATTTTTAACCTTTTGAAACAGTCATTTTCAAGCTGGCAAAATATTAGTAAGAATGATAAAAAGTATATGGACATTTCACTGAAATGAAAGGCATTTTCCATCTTCCCAAACCTGTCTGTCAACACAGAAGAAATATGCAAAAAATGTGAGACAAACAAGCCATATGTTTTGCTTTTCATGCATCTGGCAAAAATGCGATTTCTTTTCCCATGTTTCTCCTCTGATGAGAATTTATTTCACAAAACTGACATCACATATTTTCTCAGTTCTTTCCTAGTCCTCCTATTTGCCTAAATCTGCTATTCCACACTGTCCTTTTTTTAGTGTCCTGGTGTATTTTCTGTTATACTCAGGTCATCATCAAATCTTACTGGTCCGTGACATTGCTAAAATTGCAAGAGTCTTTGATCCAGCAGGAAATGTAACTCAATCCAAGGGCTGAAATTGTAAGAAAAACAGTATAATAGCTTAATAGAGTGGTTTATTAGTGACTTAAATAACCTAGAAATAGATCTTAAGCATGCTGAGTCTTTTAGGATACCTCGCTGAAAGATATGTACTGGTTCAATCAAAATTATATACATGCTGCAAAATCATTGCCTAAATTCTATGGTTTATGATGTAAGAGTTTAAACTGGATAACAATAGAGGTCTCTTCTGGTCTTGAAATCTAGTGAAACGTAATTTCTCAAGCAATCCTGCTGAAAAAAATGGACCATACCTGATCATCTTTGGCTTGCTTCTTCCTGGAGTCTTTTTCCTATCTGAAATTCAGGAATCACTTCTTGATTTACTATTCATTCACTCATTTGTTTCTTCTTTCATAGCTGTGGTAACACATTAATTTCTTAGTTTTCCTAGTTCCAGTGCTCAAACTTTATTCAGACATAGAATTTAGTTCGCTGTGCTCTATTCTACCTTTCTTTCCTAGCATTTTTCTCCTGCCTTTTCCAAAATACCTTTAAGTTTTCTCCCATCTTCCTCTATATGCTGCATATCTTTCCGTTTTAATAGCCATTGCTTTCCCACGTATTTCAATGTAAGAAGATGTTCTTTCCTGAACCATCTTTGGCACAAAAATTACTGAAGAAGAAAAACGGGCTAAAATTATTCCTATCTTCTTTGGAAATCAGTTTTCATAAGATCACTTAAGAGAATCTCCATAAAATTTATATAATGTACTTAATTTGCAGGGTGAATTCCTTTGGACAAAAATGTTGTATTTCTTGAGTTCTAAACAACACAAAAGCATTATTTATTCCATTAAAGTTAGTGGGAAACAATTTCACAAAATTTTTCTTAGTCTTTATTACCTTAACAGATTTTAAGAAACGCCACTGACTGTAAATATATGGTCACGGTATTTAAAATGCAGATTATTAAGCCCAGTTATAGTAATTATATAGAGTAACTGTACATGGTAAAGTGAGTTATAGTAGTTTCTTGGATTTGGTAGCTGGATAACTTCAGAATTCAGCCATGATAATGTTAGTTTGCTCTTACAAACTCCTATTACCCTGTTCTGTATCATCTGTTCATACCATATGCTTGCAAAATATTCATAGTTCAGAAGCTTTAATTTGACTACCTCTGAATTGAGCATGTTTGTAAATGTTTGTAAGACTGAAACTTAAATTTAAATGCTAAATTTTTTACACTATGAAGCTTTCTTCCTTCAGAGAAAAAGCTTCTGGGCACATTATCAAAAAATTAACTAAAACAACATTTTCAAAATGGCTATATCCCAAATAAACCATAAAATCTCTAGATAGGGGAACAAAAAGAAAAGAAAAAATACATAATGAAACAAATTGGTTTTGTTGAATAAAGTTGCACCACATGTGGAGGGTGAAATAGCTCAGACAGTAATTCCTTTCTGTTTCCAGGTCCTCTGTGTATCATCTGCTCATTTGTTCTACACACTAACAGGCTGCAGTTTTCATATGCAAAATTACTGGACTATTTGGTGCAATCCTGAGGGCTCAACTCGAAACCAAAACTGTTTTATTTCACAGAATATCAACAAGTAGAAGCTGGTACAGTGGGTTCAGTTCCTGGTTATAATAAAATGGCACTGACGTATTGATTTCAAAGGTGTGCCAGTTTACGTCAGAAGAAAATGTGACTCATTATTAATAATCAAAATACAGTTATAAGCTCCAGAATATTATTCTGTAAATGTACTGATTTCTGATAGAAGTTTATTACAAGTCACTTAAATGAAAGCCTTCAGAACGTTTTGCTGGTATATCTCAAACCTATATCCTTTGCATCCCTAAGTTTTCTTTGATAAAGGGTTTGGGCAGCTAAAATCCAAAAATGTGCATCAGATACATAAATTAGGAATATTGGAACACTAAATTGATGATTGCTATAAATCCATCCTGATAATTCATATTGAAGGAAACTATTTTTCTTCTTATCAACTCTTCCATAGGTAGAGTTCATTGAGTCCCAAAAGAGAGGGGAAAATGACCCTACCTTTTTGCATTAGGCATAGTGAGACTGTAGATGTCTAGCTAAACCTAGGTACCTGGTTTATAGACAGACAGCTATGTTTTGATGAGATGAATCCAAGGCTTAGAGCAAAAGGATCATCTCACAATGATCCCCGATGATGAGCACTAAGTCGTGGACAAACAATCTTTCAAATTTACTTGTGAAGAAGAAAATTATTTCAATTAATAGTCTCATTCTCTCAAGTGTTGTGTATTTCTCAGTATCGTAATTATACTTTCATGGAACTGTTGTGCTAATTGTTGCACTTATCCTCTTGATTTTAGTTTGCCTTACACATTTATTATCATTATAACTAAAGACCTATATACAATCAATCAATTCATATTGCAAGAATGCCTGCAGGCCATAATCAAAACTTGGACCACATACAATCATGTAAAATACAGCAATCATACTAGAACAGATAACATCAATCTGATTTGAAATACAAGAACAGGTCTACCAGTTTGAGATAATGATGGCTGGTATTGAATATTTTCTGAACTCTGTAAAGAAATATTGTTTGTTACTTCTCCCCCTTAAATTCAACAGAAAATAACCTGAAGGGTTATAAAGTGTACATCTGAGACATTTGTTCACATCTGTGTGTCGTCCTGCAGAGTGTTTTGGGTATACACAACTGCCTAGGATCGTTTTGATTATATTTATTTTGGAAAACCTACCCTCTATCATGGCAGTGTTACAGGAGAACCAGAACAATAATTCCACCCTGAGCTCTATGTTGTGAAAACCAGGTGGTTAAAAGCTTTTATAAATTTAAAGTTGTGTTGCCATTAGTTTGATCATATTAAACACTCACATGTCCTTGTTTTCTTTACTTTTATCTCAGTAAAAGGTTACACTGCTCATCAGTTTGTGAATGGCCCTAGTGAACAGATTTGTTTTTACCACTAGCCTGCCATGTGGACTCTAAGCATTAAATAACAAAAAGAAGTGGTGTTTTCTGTAGCCCAGTGCATCTGGCACTCATGTATTCATAGCACCTTTAAGCATATCGATCTGATTTTTCTGCAGCTTGCAAAGATATTTACAGTTTCAAATTTTTGCAATATTTTCCAAATGGATCATATATATGTATTTAGTAATTGATAGGCATAGCATTTGGTGTCCTTTTCTTGGACAAGCAAGTATGCAGAGATCTTAAAAATAAATTCAGCTTCAGGAAAACAACAGGAATGTGGGGGTACTTGGAAATATCTCTCTAAATGGGATTTAGGTATTACATTTCTGAGATGGCACGCTGGAATGTTAGATGGGAAAAGTGGTTTCATCACCCTCCTACAAGGGTGGGTACTGGCAATAGTAAGCTATTAATATTAAACAGATTTACTTTTTGAGAAGTGGAAGTTTAGTCTCCTGGAGCATTCCCTAGGATGGTTTGCTTTGCTGACTGGGTGAAACAGGACAAAAGGCAAATTTCACACCTTGGCCCTACTACAAAAAAACCTGAGCTACATGGTAAGTGTGAACAAAAGATATGAAGGAAGCGGGCTGATTTCTTTCAGGGTTTTGCTTGTGTTTTTTTATTCCTGTCAAGGAATACTAAGCACCTTTGAGAAGAGAAAGACAGAGTTACAGAGTAGTTTTACATAAAAAGCAGGAGGGTTTTAGGAAAACAAAAGTCCAGAAAAAAGGTATGCTTTTCATCTTTGCATGTCTCAATCCAATTTCATTTTACCATTCTGGGAGTAGGTTTAATGATATTTAAAATATGTTTTATAATTTTTTTTTTACTTTTAACACTTTAACAGTCTCAATGGTTGGCTCCTTTTGTTACCTGTGACAGTGAATTAAATAGGCAAATGCAACATGCAAGTATTGTTCAAATGGTAAACTGTGGCACAAAAAAATGAATTTTTTTTAACCAATGCCATAACTAGAAAAAAAAAGTCTGCTGTTTTTTTCAGAAAAGCTGAGTGTTGTCAAAAAAGTTTGTGTAGTTCTTTTTCTAGTCAAGAAATTCTAAAAATAGCAATTAGTTTAAGGTCAGAAACTTTTTACTTTAATCAAGATAAAAATGTTTTTTCACATGATGTCTGTCATGAAATATTGTCAAACAGTTTCGTATTAGAAGAGGATTATTGCTGAAAATGTGACTTTTGTCAAGCTGTTCTATATTTTTACTAAACGAACAAAGGAGGACCCAAATCTGCAACAGGAGGGCTAAACTCAATAGCAACAAGCATTGCTAAGGGACAGGGATTTTCTAGAAATTTTCTCTTTTCAAGAGTTGATTGGTTGCAAGGATTAGGAAGAAAAGATTAAAAAGATATTTATCTTAGGTATTGCACTTTTCTGTCATTAAAATGCATGTTTCATAGATCTTTATTACACAATGGTTTGCCTTTATTTCAAGGAATCTAATTTACATTCACCTAATTGTTTCTCATTGACATGTTAGGAGTAATTACAAAACACATTTTAGAAACTCTGTCATCAAATATGACTTCAAGTTGGATAGAAAGGTCTGGTCTTTGCTATTATTTCTCTAGTTATAAATACTTATTGCAACTTTCCTCTTTTGAATACAAAACTTCCCTATATGCCTACTGCTCTGCCCCAAGCTGCCCAGCTTAAGCAGTCAGTGGCTTAGGATGCAATTTTGTTGTGCAGTCTATTTTCAAGAGTGTTGACATATCTTGCACTTAGTAAAAAAAAAATATTATTAAATCCTCTAGAAGGACAGGAGTATGTATTAACACTACTATTCTTCCAGCTTAATACACAACAAAACCACTAAAACCCAGAATCCCTTCTTGTAAGGAAGAGAGGTTGAGATTTACAGTTTGGATTTTTTCAGACTCCGAAACCCAGGGCTGCTGCCAGTTTCCTAAAGAACAAAACCCATTCAGAGCTATCCTGGATTTAGTGTCTTGTTGTCTCATCTGAAGTGACTTCTCAGCAACAAGGTCTTCATTATTAGGTTTCTTCTGTTGGGCTTCTTCGAGGAATCTCTCTTCCTGTGATGCATTTTGTAAGTTTGATAATTATAAGAAAGGCAGTGTGTCCTCCTTAGGCCCTTTAGCCAAGCTTTGCAGACAAAATATCCTGCATAGGTGAACCAGCCTTTGGCATAGATTTGATTCAATCAGTCCTTGAGCACTTTCCATCTTGTATTAGATCCTGCAAACCTTCCTTATAGCCTGTCTTTCATGATTAGGATCAATAAATAATATCACTGCTAAGGAAGAATATTACTATTTTATATATATAGCACTACTCTTTGTTTGTTTCTATTCATGTGTTACGTTCTCTGAAGAAAAATGACTGGGTCAGATGAAACTCCCTGGGTAGAAAAATTCTTTCTTCCTTGGAAATGATTTAGTTCATTCAGAGGAGACAAGCTTTCAGACACTGAAAGTTGGTCAGCAAAGACTAATCACAGAAAAGTCCAACACAACTGAGTGGGAGAGCTTGCTGAGAGGAGCAGCAGAGAGAGACAACCAGACATCAGAAATGAGGAAAGAAACCTCCCCAGGGCTGCAATAGGCTGTGCCAATTTTGCTGCAACTCAAAGCTACTGAGCTGGCTAAAGCTAAGAGCGTCCCTGCAGAGACATAGTGTAGTGTTGTAAATAAACCCTTCTCTATTGTGTTTGACTGAGTTATGATGAGCTGTATTTATGGAGTTGTCCTAATGTGTAGTCTAATTAAATCTGGCTTTTTTCAGGTTAAAAGTCTCTCAGACTCCTTTGGTGAGTTCACTGCAAAGGAACTGTCTATGCAGATCTACCTCAAAGCATTAGCCAACTCCCAAGTACTCTCAAAATGTCAGAGGCTCTTATTGTCATAGCTCTGACACAGCTTTTGTGCAAGAATACTGTAGGCTGTATAGGCATGTATACATGTGTTTATTTATATATACATGTGTGTGTTAAGTATAAAGACATCCAGCCTTACTTAGGTGAACTCACTTGATAAAAGATAGCTTAGCTGTAACAGCAGAAATGCCTATACATACGAGTTTACTCTGCTTTTTATTGATAGATCATGCTTACCTACCTATGAATTAAATGCAGCCATGCACTTTCTGTTTTTCTATACACAAAGCCACAGATCAGAATATTCTGCATTTGTATTGAAATGTTGTCTTTCACTGTGTTACGTTTTCACCCTAAGCAATACGAAGACAGTTCCACATACATTTTTATTTTTTTTATAGTTCTACAAGAGTGCACTCTGGAACTATACTTACAGAACTGAGATAATCCTGTGTAGTCATGCACAGAATTTGCAGTACAGTTAAGCTTCACAATCCTAGTTCCCTAATGATATTCTGTATTCATAGAATCATAGAATGGTTAGAGTTGAAAGGGACCTTAAAGATCATCTAGTTCCAACCCCATGGGCAAGAACACCTTCCATTAGGTTGCTCAAGGCCCCATCCAGCCTGTACTTGAACACCTCCAGGGATGGGGCACCCACAGCTTCCCTGAGCAACCTTTTCTAGTGCCTCACCACCCTCACAGTAAAGAATTTCTTCTTACTATTTAATTGAAATCTCCCCTCTTTCATTTTAAAACTGTTACCCCTCATCCTATCACCACATTCCCTGATAAAGAATCCCTCCCTATCTTTCCTGTAGGCTCTCTTTAGGTACTGGAAGGCTGCTAGAAGGTGTCCACAGTGCCTTCTCCTCTCTAGCAACAACCAGCTCTCTAAATAACCCAAATTCTCTCAGTCTGTCCTCACAGAAGTGCTCTAGCCCTCTAGGTCCATGTCCTTCTTGTCTTGGGGGCCCCAGAGCTGGACACAGTACTTCAGGTAGGGTGTCACCAGAGCAGAGTAGAAGAGAAAAATCCCCTCCTTTGACCTGCTGGCCAGGTTTCTTTTGATGCACCCCAGGATATGGTTGGTTTTCTGGGCTTCCAATGCACGTTGCCAGCTCATATTGAACTTCTCATTCACCAACATCCCCAAGTCCTTCTCCTCAGGGCTGTTCTCTGTCCATTTTCCACCCAACCTGTATTTGTGCTTGGGATTGCCCTGACCCACATGCAGGACCTTGCACTTGGCCTTGTTGATCTTCATGAGATTTGCACGGGCACATAATGTCATAGTAGCAGGGAGTGATGGGTGACTATTGCATGAATGATCTATTTATCTGGTTTGAATTTTGCTTTAACTGTTTGTTCACAGTAAATCAAGTATTCTTAGCCAACCTTATTCAACATGCTTGGGCAGAGAGCCAGATTACACCATGCTTATTCACTGAGTAGTACCTGACAGCTCGGTTAACCCCTTCCAAACAGTGGTACCAGTCATCTAGGAAGGGATTGACTTAAGCGTGATTGAGGTTTGTGGAATTCATCTCTACAAGAATAATAAATGGGAAGTAAGAATATGATTTTAAGAGGCTAAAGGAAGTTAATATCTGATCAAATCACCTAAATTTGCTTTGTACCAACAAAAGGAAGTAGGCACATCCAAACATTGATTTGCCTTTTTCTAAAATAGGCATCTATGTCTCTGAAAGAGCTTTTTTTGTTGTAGAAAAAGGGTAACTAGCTCAGACTTAGATATCACACCTCAGAGGACTAAAATTTGAAGAGGTATATCATACCCTAAGGCACATATCCACGGGACTGGTGCATTCATTGCAGAGCTGCAATTTGGTGGCACAAAGAAGGCGACAACAGCTATAAGAGGACTCCTTGTACATTGTATAAGATTGTTACATCTTCCCTGCTTGATACTGTTATTTTTAGTCCATGAATGTATGCAACATATCGAAATGCTATACAGATATATTGGATGAAATCTTTTAGAGGAAAATAACTGCAATCACTTCTGTGCCCCTTCCTCTAAATTAGCATCTGTGACCCAGCTGCATAAGCAGTTTTTCTGGCCAGGATTGAAGACTCCTTCCCACTACCCCCATTGTAGTTTTTATGGAGCACAGCCATTTAGCATGGGCTGTACTTCTTTTTCAAGGGTTGGGCCCAAAGTCTTTGACAAATTTTGCATTTGCAATTGATTTGCTCCCTCCTGGGCTTTGAGAATAAAAAGCAATAGATAATGTCTCAGGATCAGACTTTTCATGATGAAATAATAAGGGTCGGATGAACTGACAGCTTTTCTCAATGTTCTATAATGTTCATTAAGTTAGACAATGTTTTGATTTTTTACTGAAAAACTCATTTGCAAGGACTATAGTCAGAAGAAAAAGAATTGGATGAGATAGATAAGTATAGTCAGACTGTAGTGCTATTATCCTGAAGCAGACGAAGGAATATAGCATCTCTCCTAGACAACACAGAAAATTCATTTTTATAATGGAAATAGAAGTCCTTTTCATTTAAACTCCAGCTGTTTTGTTGGACTCATGCTCTAGCAAATATCAGTAAAACTTTGTTCTTTCTTTTGGAAATGAAACTAAAGTTACTTTCAATCTCAGTATTTCACAGTCTTTTGCAATGAAACAAACAATAAACTCTAATGTCCCACGGACTAGTTATGAAATGAAGACCCCATGGCACTTTTAGAAAGAATAGGTGAGTTAGTTCCAGTGTGGTTTTGACAATTATATACTCTCTGTTTTGAACTAACTTAACATTCAGCTATAAAAAACATTTTTCTTCGCTTTCCTCAAACTGCTGTGCCATGCTTCTGATTGCTACTGAGCAACCTCTGCCAATACCAGACCAAGAAAGAAGAAATAAGACAAGCAAATCTTTCTGAATTATGCGTGCTTCTGAAAAAAACCAAAATTCAGAACTTTTCACTGCTGGTGCTTAGAAGTTAGGAGCAAAACTATGACCATAACCTAGCATTTTTATCTCAGTATCTGCACTAGTTCTTTAGAAAAGTTGGAGTTTTAAAAAATTACTGGATAAGAACTGTTTAATAGGCTCTCTCTCAGAGAGAACCAATCAGCCTAGTTCTAACAAAGGCATAAGTGAGTATCTCATATCCTAACCTCAATTAGTTAGGTATCAGATGTGATTCAATGTTCTGGAAGACATACTCCAGACTACTGGTTCTGCAGTTGTAATGGGTCAAAACTGGGTCCTTGGAAAAATAAAAACAGCAGTCATGCCTTTCCAAAATATAAAATCAAGCTGAAGCCAGTTTCTTGCCTAATCAAAAGTACAGAGGTATAACTCAAACTAAATCTAGGCTGTCTTATTTGCTACTGTATTGAATACTTAATTTTCCTTCCTGTTAAATTTATTTTAAAATGTAATGTAATTAGTATGAGTTTTCTTTGTATAGCGTTCAGTTATCTCAGATGAATAGCAAAAAAATGTGTTATATAAAGAATAAATGCACATTAGGTTAATCTGGCAAAAAAAGTCAACGGCGTGGAAAGAGTGCCTGAGTTAAATCCTTTCAGGAAAATATTGTGGCCTGCATCATACGTGAAGTGGTAAACTCTGATGGAAGACACACTCTGCAGATATCCTTCTGCGTTCCTTTTATGGCCACAGACTCCAGAGAATTTGTTATTACACCATTACAAGTCATATTTTATGTTTTAAATATTTATAATATTATTTTATTGAAGCTTAATCTTCAGTTAGGACTGAAGGACAGGGACGTTTTTATATGCCTCCATTTTCACAGCCTTGTGTACACAGACTAGGCCTTCAGGGCAAGTTTTATTGTGCCAGTGTAACATATGTTCCCAATAGGTAAGTGACACATGAAAGGAAAAGAATGTGATTTAATGTTTCAATTTTATTGCTTGCAATTTAACATATGGCAGTGAAGAAGATACAATCAATAAAACTACATGAATGTGGAAGCACACAATAAAAGATACCTCAGAAGGAAAGTCTGATTTAAAGATTTATTGAATCTAACTAGTCAAATAATTCAACACAAAAATTGTATTTACGGTCTTGGGCTCATTCATTATTGGTGAGCTGCTAGTGCATGGTTAATGATTTTGTAAACTTCTTCCAAAAATCTTGTGTATAATTTGTACTTCACCCATTTCCATTGCACTTGCATAAAGAAAACATAACCCAAATCAACAATGTATACTATCATTGAGATTTTTTCCCCTCAGGAATTTAAAAATTGCTTTTTCTTTTTTTTGTAATCTCTTCTGTCACTTTTATTCATTGATTTTCATTGTCATCTTCTCCTTTTCTTGTTCTATATTTCCATCACACTATCCAGTAATTCTTTCATCAGTTTTGGCCAAATAATGTCGAAGAAAATTGTGTTCTAATTTCTATATTAGTATACAAATTGGAAAGTCTTATTGCAAAAAATAATATTAAGATCCAGAAGCAGAAATATTTTTTTTTTAAATTGGGTTTTCAAACTAAGAATGAATAGTTTCCCAAATTTCAATTTTAATAAATACAAAAATGCATCTAATTTAGCAAAAGTATCTGGTTTTACTGAAAAGTACAATGAAAATCTGAAAGTCTCCATTTTATTTTCTAAAAAGAACAAAGTATTTTTTAAAAAATATCCCCAATATTTCTTTCCAGAATAAATATTCTGAAGAGAAAATGCTATTGTTATGAAAAACACATATTTTTTATGAAATAGTAAATACAAAAGAAAAAATTATTGTCTTTGCAATGAGTACAGTTTGAGTTCTACCAGTTATTAAGAAGTTCTAGAGCCACAACCATTTCATTTTCTCTCTTGGATTTTTATTAAAATATGTAGAAACAAAATTTGAATTCCAGGCAGATTAACTTAATGGCTTAAAAGATTTTATAACCACTTACATGCAGTCAGCATAACAAAGGACTAAAATCCCTCAAAGAAACATTGCAGTATTTTTTATGTCAAGGTTACATGACAATGACAAAATTGTTAGATACTTTAATGGATAATGAGAATGGATGACTGAATCGGACACCAGCTCGAAGCAGGAGACCTGTGACTTGTGTTTTAAGCTTAGCCTGGGTTTTGATGTGCAATGCAACCCTGCATTGATGTGCAACGCAGCCCTGCATTGATGTGCAACCTTGCATAGACAGCATAAATTGGGTGCTTTGTTTTTCCACCATTAATCATCAAGTTCTAAATTCTTTTAATCTCATCTCTTTCAGCTG
Source organism: Limosa lapponica baueri (assembly GCA_002844005.1). Classification (NCBI taxonomy): domain Eukaryota; kingdom Metazoa; phylum Chordata; class Aves; order Charadriiformes; family Scolopacidae; genus Limosa; species Limosa lapponica. The sequence continues at coordinate 1,106,138 of KZ505698.1, forward strand.
CCATTTTCCAGCTATAAAACATAAACAACATATTTTAAATGGCAGATTTCAAATTTCAAAAAAGGGGAAAAAAGTTCCTTTCAAAATAAAGCAAAAATTATAATTGAAAGATACTATGTGATGTATCAGGAAAAAATATGTATCAGGCATTGAATTAAAAACAAATACATGAAAGTTGTTTAAAGAAACTAAACTATCACCATGCTACTAGGAGTTGAACATTGAAAATCTTAAAGCAAAATGAATTTTCTTCATGGCAGTCACAGGTGTCATGAGTTCCATGATTTACCTTATGTTTTTTTACCAAATAAATCAAACTTTTGGCAATATGGCATCTTAGAGGATGACGAGAAACGATAGTGTGAAAATTTCACTCAGAGCTGAAAATGTAATTTCAGGTTAGAAGGCTCACAGAAGCCATAAGCTTAAATCCAGAGGATTTATGACCAAATGGATAAAATTAGTAAATTCTTAGGCAATTATTTAGTCTCTGAAGTCCATTAAGTTTTATTGATTAGGATAAAAGAAAGAAAAATCTTGAAATATTATTCTTTAAGTTGCAGAGAGGTTAAATGTTGATTCTGAATCTGTTTGCTTTCATTCAAAAATAGTCAGAAGCATTCCTTTCATTTCAGAAGCAGTTTACTGAGGTCAACACTTATTGTATATTAACAAAACACCAATACAGGAGTTGCATCTTCTTTAATATTCCCAGTGATTAATTTGGTCACAACGTTTGTTTTTACCCCATATTAGCTGTTTGTTACAGGGAACTGTTAGGATAAGATATTTTTAAAGATAACCAAAAATTCACTGTGCTTTTCTTTCCTTTCTGTAATAAGTTTTCACTTCATGGAAGGAGGAAGATTTTCAGATCCATTCTCTCCTATATTTTATTAATCTTATTATAGGATGTTTATATGAATGTTTGGTACCTACAGTACTTCTCATGGTCATAGTCTTGTAGGAAATACCTGGGTCATTCAATGAGCATATTATAGGCATCCTTGAACAGGCAGTGACCTTTCACAGGAGACCAATATGATGCCAGTTGGATTTGCTAGCTTGAGGCCAGCCTAAGAATTGCCTTCCTGTCTAACATGGGGCTTTTCTTTATGAATCTTCTTTGTGAACATGTTCTCCAATTTCCATGCCCAGTCACCTAGAAACTATCAGATTTCAACCTCACGGCCATGTAAGCATTGAACAAAACCGTACCTAAATCACGTTAGGGTCTTGGCATATGCAGAACTTACACATGAAACAAGCATTGAACATTCATATACTTTTCCAATGAACCTAAAGTTTCTTCATGAGTGGTATAACCTGAATCCATGTAGGTATACCTCTGTGATCTCCGAGTGCCTGTAAATGTCTCTCCCATGATTGTGTTGAACACATGGTACCTATTTGCTTTGTTGTCACATTTTATGGATCATGAAGCTCCTTAGGATATGGCTTGTAATAAAAGTTCTATTTAAGAGATGATTGCAATTTTATATGTATGTGTGTGGATATATATACACACACAGGAAGAGAGAGAAAAGACATTTGTTAGACAACATCTGAATTCATGTCTACAGTCCTTGTCATTATGACACAAAGGATTATCCAAAACATTTGTAGAATCTGTGGGAGAATGGCAAAATTGTCAGGAATTTCCATGAGGTTCCTGCTGAAACACAGCACTTCCTTTCTGTCTTCTGGGTTGAGTTGACACAAAGGCTGCCAGATTCATTCATCCTCTTCTATCTTCTACATCCTGCTTTGTTTACCTTTGCCACAGTGGTGGGAGGTGAGATATAAAATATGTTCAGCACCAAGAGACAGGCATTGTAGGCATATACACCTCCTATAAACTAATGCAGCTGGAGAACTAGACCAATAAAACTGTACTGTGTGGGTGCCATATGGAAAAAGACTCCATAATCTGTGAAACATTTGATCTGTATTAAAATTGTCAATATATATCTTCTACATTTGCCACTAGAGACGAAAATTCCTTGTAATGTAGCATTATTTATTTAGTTGGTTAGTTAGTTCATCACTCGTGCTTCAGGCAACCACAGAAGACCAGAGTGTAACTTTAATCAAATAAAAGTAATTTATATTTACTCAAAGAAGTGTCTGGCAGATTTCTGCACAAATCCTACATGACAACTTTTCTGTCATAATATACCTACATCATTCTCTGGCTAGTTAATTTCTTCTAAAAATAAGTCCACTGTGCCATGGTAACGGCCTAGTGTTGCAAAGAATGTTGCTTTTGAGATCTTAAAAGGCCAGCAGCAAAAACACCAGGCCTTCCTTACAGTGATGTAATTAAAGCAAAGTTATCTGCTTGTTTGGGATCAGAAGAGAACCTCTTCTGGCTCTCTTAAGATAAATAAACTGGGAAGTGACCTTTCAGCAGTTTATTGTACTTACTCCTATGTGTCTTTGAATAGTGTTTCTCAAAAAATTATGAGTTTGACTGAAAGAGTCAACCTGAAAGAGCAAATGTAAAGAATGAGCTATTTCATTACAAACATCCCTACATGACTGGCCTTATAAGATATATCAAGGAAAAATGGCTGTAAAACCAAAGCCCTCAACAATTTAGTTACCAGCTCCAAAATGCTGACTGCCTGATAGTTGCTGTGAGAGTGCCCAGGCTGTCCAACCAAAAACCACCTCAACTATTCACCATATGTGACCAAAGCCACAACTATGGGAAACAGCTTTACAGAAATTCTTTTCAGTACCCTCCCTTTTCCACAGTCCTTGCCAGCCTTCTACACAGTAGGATCCCTGGAAACAAGCTCCAAACCCTCTCCTTCCTGACACATCCATGATGAACAGCTGCAACTCCTTAGGCACTGAGAGCAGCTGCCTTGAGCTGTGCCATTGAAATAATCCAAAAAGACAGCAAAAATTGGAAATACATTATTGAGTGTATGGTTAGTGGTCTTCGTGCATCAGCTAGATGGGTGGCTTCCAATTCATATTGCTGAGGCTGCTGGAAATTATGCGCAAAACACAAGTCTGATTCTTTTTTTCACTGTTTTCACTCTGGAGTTTTTTCTGGGTAAGGAGAAAGTGAAGAAGACCAAACAAGATTATAATGCTCCCTTCTCTTCCTTCTTGGTTCAGTTCTTCATTGCTATTATTACTAAACTTCTAGTGCCTTCAAGGGGACTCGGACTGCATCCAAGAGACCAGTTTGTGGTCATGATTATAACAGTTCTGTGCTATTTCGTGATATTTGAAGAAATTCAGCTACAGAGAGAAGAAGAGGCTTTCTGTCTAGGCTAATTGTTAGGCAGCTGAGAAGGCGGTTACATTAGCTGAGGGGACCACTTTATGAACATCATTTTTATTTCTTCCAGCACCTGAGGTAGCTCAAAGAGGACCATTGCATTGCAGTGTTAGTATATCCTAAATCAGATTATGATATGATTTGATTTACTGGTGTTTGAGTGTAGGTAACATAGCTGCCCTGCACTCAGCTCTGTGCTTCGGTGTATCAGGGCAGGCTTAAGCCTGTACAGTGTGTTTTATGAAACTCCAAGTTGACTAGTTGCTTCCTGTGAGGCCTACAGCAATTCCTACCACCAACATTGAGAGGAAATAAAAGACAACTGTGTGAAAAAAAAAAAAAAAGATAAAAGTTATTTGTAAAAAACAGTGCCCCACAGTGTTCTATTCATGGCACAAAATCATCCATCTGGGAAACCTTTGCATGATTATTGCTTGAAAACATTCTTCTTATCTGATCAAGTGTTTCTTAGGAATTGCTTCATAGTCTGGGGTCATGAGACTGTTTCAGAAAGATGTGATGCTGCCTGGTGCCGAGAACTGCAGTCCCAGTCCAGAAAAATGCTTGGCTCTAAGGGAGCAGGCAGCTCCTTTATCAGCACGTGAATGGGATCTTGATTTCAGAAGTTAAGCAAGGGCTTAAGCAATTTTGTTTTGTGTTGCTTTCCTATTTCTGTGAAGCAAACAAGGGTTTTCCGTGTATTTTCTACAGTTTGTTTTACCCGTTCTTTTTTTTTCTGTCAAGAACCTGTGATTCTCCTGTTGTTCCCCTTTCCTCTTGAAGTTCATGTAGTATAAAATATCACACTGTACATGCTTAATTTGCTGTTCAGTTGCTGAAATGCTTAGTCTTAAAATACTTTTCAAGTGAATCTCTAGCAGGCTGAAGTGGGAATGGGCCAACTGCTTCCCAATGGAAAGTTGGCAGTGAAAGAAACACCTACTAGTGCTATTTCTTCAAACTGTGGGTACTACCACAATGTAACTTCCTAAGAAATTGGCACTAGCAAATAAGAAGGCAACAGATTATTTTTTTCTTTTTTTTCTTTTTAAGTTTTCATAAGAGAAACAGAAGGAGGCCATATTTGAGATATTGGTATACACTGAAATATTTCTTGGTAAATTTGGGCAAATGAAGAGTTGGCAGTTGGAAGATTAAGAATTTTTAATTTTAGTTAAGTACTGAGCATACATTTTCTTTGTTTTGTCTCCACTAGGCTATTAGCTATTCATCTGGATTAGGCATTAATAGTTACCAAACAGTGCAGTAAATGAAAATAGGCTCATACTTTCTCCACATCACAAAAATAAAAATATTACAAAAGTAAATTCAGACAAACAGGCTTTCTTCAGGATCAGTATGGCAGAAACATAAACCTATGAGGTTCCTTGATGTGTAAATGTCCAGTGACATTTTTTAAATGTGCACTGACTTTTTAAGAATATGCATGCACAGTGAACGTGAAAGAACCAGATATATCAGGGTACTGTGAACCAGTGTTTTAGTCTGGTAGTGAAAGCTGGATTTAGGCTTGTCTACTTCATTAAGAAACCAGTAATTCTGCCTGTTAAGCTGAAGGCAAGTAAAAAAATATATTTGCTGCATCTGGGTTGCAAGATGAAAGCATGGGATTCATGATTAACTATGCATCTGTCTTCGATAGGAGACAGCAAGCAATAACTTGTTCTCACCATATGTAACACCTTCCAGACGAGAAACTCACAGTGGTCTGCAAAATCAGGGTATCTTCATAATACTTCAAAGAGTTATTTCTTTCCTAAGATATATTATTTTCTCTATTTTACAGCTGAAAAATCAAAGCAAAGACTAGTTACAGTCAATCTTTCCAGACATTAGTTCCCTAAATGATTCGTGCTTGTCATTCTTAAAGTTTCATTCTAACACCTGTCAGAATAGTATCCAAGCTCCTCCCATGCTCACTCAAAATGTTGGGTGTATTTCAGCTAGACATCTATAATTAGTACCTAAGTAAGCAGAAGTCAAGTCATCTGCGGTTGTTCATCATTAAGCAATCAGGACACACTTTAAAGTACCTACATTTACATTTAGAAATCTTCTGACAGAAGTTCAAGTAGAAAGAGGAAACTTTGGGGAGTGTCTCAAAATGTCTGAGCCTGCAACCAACAAATACAAGGTCATTTTCTCTTTTGAAGGAAAGGATGCAACAGCATGCAGAGTTATGTATGACAATGAATGGAGTATTAGGAATGTTTGCAAGTGTTTCAAACGAATAAATTAAAATGTATGATCAGGTACTTATTTCATAGTCTGTTTTGGTAGAGAATGAAAAAATAAAATATTTGACATTATACTTGAATACTGAAATAAATTCTATTTATTAATATTTCTTGTAATTATATTTCTATGATAATGGGCTGAGTCAAATTAACATCATCACAGACAGATAAATTTTTGGCACATTTATAATGGAAGATCTTTCCTGATCAAAGAAACCAATGATTTATTGCACTTTGGAATGGAAGACCTGCATACTGGAATAAGACAATGGAATCCAAGGTGCTGATATAGATAATAATTTCTAACAGCTTCCTACACTTCTTGAAATTCCAATATTCATCAAAGAAAAAGTAAATTTTAGAGATTCCAGGAAGGAGTCTTGTATTATAAATTGCTATAGGTCAATTCTGTAAATTTTTTATTGGAGAAATCCAATGAATATTTTTCGCAAATGGGCATATGTTGGTGACCTGGGTAGAAATACAGTTACCTTTTGTTCTACTAATTAATATCCTTAGCTAAGCCTTGCTAATCCACCTTAGTTATCATACCAGTATGTTGGGGTTTTTTTAAGATATGATACCTGGTACACACTTTTAAATACATTTCATGGAACCATAGAAATGCTGGTTGGAAGGAAACTCTGGATGCATCTAGTCCAGCTTATTGCTCAAAGCGAGACTATTGCCAGCACCAACTTTCTGGTTAACTTTTTTTTTTCCTTTAAGTTTAATCTGAGCCTCCCAAGCTGAAATTTCTGTTGCTTGCCCCTTGCTTTGCTGTTTGCTACTACCAAGAAGTCTTTGGCTCTGCTGTCATTGTAACTCCCATTCATTTCCCATGGTTTCCGTTGTTGAGTCTAGCACTTTGACTGTATCGTTGCTGAGTCTTTCCATTACTGAGTTTGGTGCTATCACAGTATGTTTAAATAAATAATTCCTGTCCCATAAATTCATACAGTTAGATATATGCTTTAATGTACTTCTATATGAACAGACATGCATGTATGTACACACATAAAATTCACATAGATTTCTATAAAATGTCTTTCTTACAATATTGAGAGTAATTGCAATTTTAGCCTGAAGTGGTCACTTACTCTTGGTTATGGTGATGTCAAATGTATAAGATTTCATTCATATATTTTTTTTATATACATTAGAATTGGAAACTACATACGAACATAAACACATGCATATAAACATACATATGCTCATTCCATATGCAGTCCAGACATACCAGGGCTTGAAGTATTTTATTCAGGAAACAATTGCGGCATGGGATCTGTGTATTTTTTTCTTCTGACAAGGTTGCTTCTCTGGCCTCTGCAAACTTTTGGCTTCACAAGCACCCATGGAAACATGTGCAACTATTTGTGACTACAGTGGAATCATTTTCCTCTGGGCAAACAGATTTTTGACTAGTGATGGACATCAGCCATGCAGATCAGATCCAAACAAGGATTTGAGAAGACTGAAACTTCCACTTACTACATGTTGGATCCAGGATTTTAATTTAACCCATTACGAAGATAGGGACTGTTTACGAAATACATGTACTGATCCATCTGGATGTTATTTGCATCTGTGATTTAGTTAAGGGTCTCATTTACATTTTATATTTGAATTCAAGAAACTCTTTAAAACACTCAGCTAAGTACCATTGGGATGGAGAAATCATTCCACTGGAATAGTGTAAAAAGGCAGACTGCAGCAAAATTACAAAATGATTAAAATTGTTCATGCCATTGCAGAGAAAAGGTTTATGAAAATCAGAAAAAAACTTACTCAGAACAAAAGCCACTTATAAAATAGGATGCAGTACATATTTTCTAGGTGTGGTGAAAGAGTTTTGAAATCTTTGGATAGTAAAACATGTATTTTATTTCTAGAAATAAGACTAATCCTTTCCTCCAAGTTTTTTTGTGGATGAATGCAAAACGTAATCAATCTAACTTTTCGGCTACTCATGAGGACAGTAATGACCTTTTTTTGTTGTTGCTCTGCACAGAACCAGACATCATTGTGTGTTGTAACAAAACATTCTTGTCTGGAGTCCAGGGGCTATTTTATTAAATGCTGAAGCAGGAAAAAATATATAGGGACAATAATTTTAACATATATAAAGAATGATTCCACTAGAGAGGAGGAGGATGATAATACCTAGCTTTTCAACAGCAGAGCTTACTTTCCTTCAGCATCATAAATATTAATATTTTTATCCCCAATTTACAAAGACAGTATCTAACGCCAAGAAAAATCATGAGACCTAATTACATTACAAAAGTTGTCTCTCACCCTGAGATTAAATATAACCATATTTTATATGTTGTGTGATGATATTTTTAGCATTGGTCTTTAACCTTGCTTATTATAGACACTATCAGTAAAAAGACAGTAAAAGCCACATTTGCTATATAATTTACTGCTACAATAAAAGGTAGTAGTTAATGCCTGGAAAAACGTAGCATATTAAAGGATAATACTATAAATCCAGTGGATCCTACATTAAAAATGGTTCAAGCTTTTCAAGGAGTGGCCTCAAGAATACGATAATCACGTGATGTAACATGGCAGTACCCAGTAATTGTGTAGTTGCTCTGAGACAAAAGGCCAACTTGTGGTTTGCAGTAGCAGGTTTACATCTTGCAAAGCAGCTTGGCGTGACTCATGAGATCCCATTGAAAACCTAGGCTAAACTTGTAGTTTAAGTCCACAGAAGTATTTTTTTAGTGCAAAGAGTCTGTCTATATCCACTCTGTATATGCTATCCTCCTTCAGTCCAGTGGATGTCCCTCATGTCAATAGTAGCACATTTTAGCATGTAGTGTGAGTTGTACATTGATCTTTGCATTCTTTCTGAGATTAAAAATATCCCCTACATAGATGATTATCCCTACTTATAGCTATTACACAACATTTTGAATATAATAATGTTATTACATGAGTTTTCATAATATCAACCTACAACTTCAGAAAATATTACTTTTACACAGAACAGAAATTATTTAACAGCTTTTGGTTATGAATTTACTTACTTTCAGGAAAAAAAAGTCAAAACAATGAGCAAATAAAATTTATTAACAGGAGCAGGAGCCATGCCTGTTAATTACCATATTTTACTTTATCTGTAATATTATATTGAGATAAATGCAGAGAGATATAATATTTAATCAGTATGTACCCCAGTGCAAAGTAAGAAACTGATTTCTTGAATTTAGATAACATAAGAAAAGAAGAACTGTTTTTTTCTGCACTGGTTTTGCCCTCAAATTTTGTTGAATTTGAGATTTGATAAAACCTTAAATATTGGTCTGGATATTTTTGAGGAGGAAACATTTAAGTTTATAAAACCGGAAAAAAGAATGTGCTTCATCAAAAACATTGAAATAGACACAGTGATTACCTGTAAATAAAACCCAGATATTTCATTTGGGGGTCCATAAGAGGAAGATCATACAATGAAAATAAATCAAATGGAACATGATATTGAATAAAATATTGATAAAAGTACAGATGTGAATATATTGTTATAAGGTCTGCTCAGGTCAAGAACAACTTGACTTTTAAAAAATAATCTTCTTGCTTTGCCAAGATCAGTAAGTCCTTGAGTACCTAATGTACGAATGACTCTTACTTAATGAAGAAAAGAATTAACCATGGCATCTAACCTCAATAAGTTCTTACCTTACTTCACTCACCATACACCTTCTTAGCTGATGCTGGCTTTTCTGTCATATCTCACTTGATACAAATTTCAAAGTCTCATGCCTAAATGAACCGATGCATGGTAGGTTAATTTCCTCTTGCATAACTTAGAAGCAATTCAGTTCAATAGGTTTGTCATTGTGTGTTAGTTGTATAGCAGAGCAATGAGATTGTCTCAATTTGCATGACATTTGCTCCGCTAAGCTTTTACGCACTGAGCGAACACAGTTAGGAAATACAGTTATGAAAATTACAGGGGAAAACTGCAGGCAAAATCAATGGCCGAACACTTTCTTTTCCCATCACAAACTACACCCAATGAGTTAAAATCACAGGAGATCAGTGTGCAGAAAGGATGTTGCATCATCACCTGATTGAATTCCCACCAGAAATAATGTCAAGATGAAGAGGAATGTGGGGAAGAATAAGTTAGAAAAGCCAGAGATGAAATCATCCCCCTGCTTCAGGCATTTAATGGAGACAGAGAAGACAGAAGAGCAGTGAGTGCAGGAGATTTCTGCTAATAAGAAGAGATAGTTACCTCCAGAAGGTGACTGAGGTGGACTGAGGGTCTGTGTCTGTTCATTGGTTACAGAAGTTTCATTAGAAGACAGGGACATCTATCTTAGGCTGAGTTGAAGGCTGAATGCTTTGTGACCTAAATCTGGACCGTGATTTCTTATGGGTCTGTGGCATGAAGAGTAAGAAATGCTGTTCTGGGCTGAGAGTTGAGGTATTCCTTTTTTGCAGTATCAGCACATTAGCAAGAAATAGACATCTGATGTTCATTATTTTAGTGCAGGAATTTTTACAAATAAAGAAAATCATTTTGTATGGCATGTTGTATCCTCCAACATTCTTGCTACCTCCAACTGGTAGGAGAGAGGTTGAGGAAGGATTTGTTTTAGTGTGTCACAAAGTATGAAGGCTCAAAGGCTTAGAGCAAAGCCCTGTAATCATTTTTGAAGGAACTTCCACGTTAGACACAGAATGTGTTCCTCTCCACCAAGTAGTTACTATATGTCCTGGGGGATGTGCAACTGAGTGAGAGCAGGATGTCTGTTCTCAGCTTATGGAGCTGGCACAGCGCTGCTTCAGTGACACAGATCCGGAGGGACCTTGGAGAAACTGAACATGAACATACAATTTAGGAATGACTGAGTGGGAGTAGGGTGTTTAGCCATACCCACCCTCTGTATTTTAAGTCATCAAGCTGAAAACACCCAACAAAAACAAAGAACAGCCCATGATATTCAAATAGATTCCCTGAGTTTTATTTCAAGCTGACAAATCAATGTGTTCCTACTGGCTTGTGAGCTAAAGCAATACAAACTCCATTCACAAAATAGGCAGACATTTGATAGAGATGCTTGTTTCTTCCATTATACTTAAAATGTAATCGTTCCGGGCACAAACAAGCTCCCTGTGTTGCAGTTGACTGCATTTAGTAATGCTAGCTCAGTCTCAATATTGTAAAGGTATTGTGGCACTCATACAGCTGCTGTTATGGCTCTTGACCACTTGCTGCAGGGTTTGGTGGTCTCATTCTGAGGCCCTGTGACTCAAAGCACCTCAAGTAAACTGAGATCATTTTATGGGGCTCCATGAAGATCGAATGTCTGACCTTCATTTCCAGGTTGCTGATGAGGATTTCATCACTTCTCTGTGCCACACAGGGCACGTCCACTCTCTGACTACCCTCACACCCAATCCGCAGGTGACTGTCAAGGCTGAGCTCTGTATATTGCAGGGCAATGTGCACAGAGGTGCTCTTCCTTTTTTTGAGAGAGAGAGAGATTACCCTATGTTTAACTGTGTCTCTCTCATGCTGGGCAGAGAGGGAAGGACAGAGCATAAGATTATCTAAAACAGGGCTGCCATCAGATGTGTGTTCATTGCCAGAGCATGTCAGTAAGGATTTTGCACTTAGCACAGCAGTTTGCACAGCTGCTTGGACAAGCTGTTGTCCCATCTTTGGCTTTTGGGGTAGATGTGGAGAACTCCAGCAGGGAAAATAAATGCCTGCAGCCCTATGAGGAAGTGTGTCTCTTGGTTAAACTCTCCTGACCTGAGCTCAGCTTTGATTTCAGCCTTGATCAGTTGGCTCTGATGGCTTAGCAGACTGAGAAGCTGATTTCTTTACGATTCCTCTTTTGGGAAACTTCATTCCCAGCTGAGATTAAATTAGCGTTTGAAATCTAGTTTTAAAAAACCAAAGTAACAGAAATTGCCCAGCTTGCTTGCAATGGTGAAGCTCGCAATAAAAATGTTTCTTTGTGCAGAGTTCCTTTGCCAGACAATTTTCAGTGACTTTATGGCCCCAAAAGTCATTTATCCAGGAAAGTGTATTCATTGGCACCAAGATGGCCGGAAAACAAACATTATATACTCTTCATCATCACATAGACCTACGTTATAGCTAATTTGAATATTCAATTTCTGCTGAAAGGAGAAAGAAGTTGATTAGGAAGTAGAATGAGATGCAGTAGAAAGACCGGTTCTTCTTGTCTGTCAACCAATAACAGGTTTCAGTAGGGAAAGGTGAAATAAGTCAATCAGCTGTTTACTTTCTGATTCCTTCAGAAGATAGCAAAATGCTTATGCATGTTAGTGGTTAAGACACCAGAGACTTTGGTATTCAAATAATATCAACATAAAGAACAAATAGGCCAAGAATCAGACATGGTAGATTGTTTCCTTATTTTTATATTATCTCTTTTTCTTTGACAACTGCATAGCTACGCCCAGAAAAGTAGTAATTATATGCAGAATCCAAAGAGGTCCATCATAACATGAAAATGTTGTGACATCATAGTCCTTGGTTAAGGAAATTATAATGATGGCAGAGGTTAAAGCCACAGTGTAAGACAGGCAAGGGAAGAGAAGAGTCTCAGAGGAGAGTTTCTTGCTCAAAAAAGCATGAAATTTTCCATTTTGAGGGAGAAGTTTCAAAAGGTAAGTCACCTTGCTTTTACAATGCTTCTTTGCATGGGGAAGTTTTAGTTAACATTTTTCAGTTGAAGTAGGTTTCAAACCACTCATGGGTGAGGTGGAAGAGAGGAAATAATGAGAAACAAATTCAGTGGAAAAGCAAGTGCTGATGGTGTGACTAGGCAATGAAGTAAATTTATGAACTGATTTGATCATGGATATTAGCACCTCCTTTCCTTCCAGTGTGAGTCAGAGTGAACATAAACATCACAGCTATGTGGAAAAATGTACACCCGTGGAAAAAAAAAAAAAATTAAAACCCCCTGAACCCTTTGCAAGGATTTTTTTTTATTGTTTTGATGTTTACTAAGAAAAAAAAAAACCAACAAAATACAGTTCAAATAGCTGTTCCATTTCTGTTCAGACTAGAAGAAATAAATGAGCGCTAAGCACAGTGTGTGACAAGTTAATAAGTTTCTAAGTGAAATGTTACTGAGATATTAGATTTATTGTTTCTATTAAGATACCAATGAGTCAGGATCCACTATGTTATGAATTATATTATGATAGGACAAAAACCGCTCCTTGACTCACATTTTCTTCATGTTTTAACATTCTTGGACTGATATAAGCAATGCTCTTCTTTACCAAACTTGAAGCAGTCTAACATTTTCACAGGCAAATTCACCTCTCTCTTGCCTTTTTGGCCTTTCCTGTGGAAAGAGAAGCCAAAAAGAGAAGACAGCTTTGTGATGGTGGAAGCAACATACGGCATTTGTCATGAGATTGTTTGAGAGCGCCATTCACCTCCAGAAATAGTATGAAGTGACTGCTATTTCAATGATGAATTAGATGTTCACTTTGTTTTTTATTTTTAAAGAAATAAATCTAATCTGGTAAGTTTCAAACACCGGTGAACAGTGATTTTTTTCACTATGAGCTCCTCAGCCAAATCTGAAATTTTCTTTGTTTCAGCCATGTGTTCATTCCTTTGTGTGATATAACAGTCTTCGTTTTGTAAGTTCGTTGAAGCTGGCAGATAACTAAGAGAGCTTGAATTCCGAAGCAGAGTCAAAATTTACTTTATATCCATGACTAATGTTAAATCTGAACTCTATCTAATAGAAATATTGAGTAACCTCATGTTAATCTCTTCTTGATGCCAGCTATGACTCGCTATAATAGCTGAGGTCAGATCACTGTCCCTGATGTATATATTCTTCTCCCACAGAGTTTTTTTTGGTAAGGAACTATACTGAGGAAGAATCCCACTTCTAGTTCAGGCTGGCCTGGTACAATGAAGTTAAAAAACATTATACACACCCTGTCATTTAAAAGTCCTTGACTCATGGCTGCAGGAATTCAGCAGGGCTTAATTATTAAATTGGTAAATATTTATTCTCTAGATGTTATCATCTATACATATATTCTAAGATTTTCTTGATAAACCAGTTTTTAAAATATAAAAAGTTGATAGGCATGTGTGTAGCAGAATATGCAATGAAGAATTTTTGTCATTATCTTAACCTGTATAAGGACTTTCCCCAAAATGTGTTCTTAGAAAGAGAACAAGCAGATCCAGCTATGACTAGATCTTTCTTCATAACAGCAGAAAATTGTATGAAATAAATATTGTTTTTATTGTACAGATGTGCTGTAACAAAGAAAAAAGCATGCAATATTACATTTTCTCTACTATAAAATGAAAAAAAAAAGTTACGATAAAAAAAGTCTAATCCTTAGCCTGTGTTGTATAAACCTAAAGAAATGGTAATCAACCTTGATGCGTGACTAAGGCACACATCTGTCTGTATGATTTATGGCAGAACACAATCAGAGAATAAACTGCTCTTTTTTTAAAAAAATATTCTCCCTGTAAGAGGATATTTTGCTCTACAATGAAGCATAGCATTTTTTGTTTTCATATTTTCTTTTCCACTAAGCTTTCTAAGAGTTATATATCTACAAGACCTGATTTTTCAGCATTCGTTACAGAAGTCCTTATCAGTCTCTTCTCTATAGAGGCTCAGGGTTGTTCTTGATGCAGAGAAATGGTTTAACCTGTTTTATTTCTAAATAAGGAACAGGTTTCTTCTGAAAAAATATATAATTCTGAATTAAACGTCAAGGAGATTAAGTCTTTTTTATTTCTCTTCAAAAGATTAGTGATGTAAATAGAGCAAGATATTAATATTATTAATAAATAATATTAATCTTTTTAATGCTTCTTAGTCTTGAACGGGACATTTCTAAGGGCTCTAAAGAGTTGCAGCTCTTGGACAGTATCAGTACTGGAATTTGGTGGACACCATTTTATTAAGCAAAAGTAAGCTACTGAATTTTCACCAGCAGATTAATTTTCTTTAATGCAGATATAGACTGTGTTAAAAGTGGTAAGCTTTCAGGTAAGACTCTGCACTTTTTTTGTCCAATGGGTTTGGTTATAAATACAGTACCACTTGAGTTAGAAGGGCTTGAAACATTTGCACAATGACAAGATTTCCACTATCTTCAAGTGTATATTAGTAAGACATTTAAGACTCAACGTTTTCCAATGGCCTGGAGTCTTACTATTGAGTTAATTTGCGATGAAGGTCATGAATGTGGGTTGAAACATCTTTTATTGATCATCAGTTAGCATTTCTGCAGTGCAAGGAATAGCATAGCATGGTAGCAGAATATTTCACTGAATTAAAACAGCCCCCAAACACATTCAGTGAAGAAGTTAAAATGGTTGATATTTTCCCCAGTGTTGTTCTTTGTTTACAGTTGGAATGAATAACTTTCAAAGGTATATCTCACCAAGTCAGTTTATGCTACTAGTGCTGGCTGGACTTGCCAAACTAGCCGGCAGGGAGCATCACACAAGAGACTCCCAAGCAAAATTTCTGGATCCCTGCCTCAGGGAGGAAGCAAATTGTGCTTATGCATTTGACACATTTAATGACCTTTTCAGGAGGAAATCGCATGTCCTGTGACATCTACCGGCAGGAAAGATGACTTAATGAAGAAAGGGAAGGTCTTGCATCAGTTTGAACAGAGTAGTCAATTAGTAATTCTATAGTCATGCCAAAGTTATGTGATGACGTTTATGCAATAATGTATTTAGATGGGCCTAGAGGAAGCTTAACATGAGTAGGAGGCATAGGATATGGATTCATTCACTGCCTCTGCTATAAGTCAAATACCTCATAGCATTACGTTATGTTAATCTACAGTTTTATCTGCTTCTGCATCTCTTTCATTCATCCTGGAACCTTTACCACAGAGTGATCAGAAATATCATAAGCAATTTTGCATATGGAAGAAATGTAGTTGCTCCACTTAATGGAATTTTATTTAGAAGGCATAAACCAAAAGAGATAAAAACTAGAATATTTATTGCAATAAATGATTTGTTTATATGACAGCACAAAATAAATGTTAAAAGGCCTGAGCAAAGGTGATCAATGATAACAGTTTAAAGACTACTCTCTACTCTGCTAAAATCTGTAACACGAACTGGCAGAAGGTGTCAATTTTTTATTCTCCCTCCAAATTCCAGTATTTGCCAGTGTACTGCAATAGAATGAATTTTATACCAGAATGACAACTCTAATATTCGTGACTGTCTTTCTCTCCCAAATACCAGAAAATTTAATCCCCCCATCTTAAAAAGAGCAGAAATGGGTATATATCGATGTAGTAAAGATGTGGTCAAATACAGTAGTGTGTGATTAACAGGAAGCGGAAGCAGAAACAACGAATTTAAAAATATGAATCAGACACAGAATGCCAGATTCTGCAAAGTACTAAATTGCTCAAATGTAAGGCTGGGCTCCTGCTAATGCCATAATATCAAATATCTTGGAGACCTCTGCTCAAGGGTAAAAGCCTATTCCAAAGCCTATTACAGTCAATTTAGACTCTCTGCTAATACAAGAAACTTTCAATTGTGCCTCACCTACACAGCAATCTTGCTTCAGCCCATTCAGGGAGTGAAACTGTTTATCATTCCATTGACTTTGAAGCAGAATTGGGAAACACACAGCATTTCCCCACATCAATCTGAGGAAGACAGATCATAGGTCCTCTTGGACTCAAATATAGCACCTTGCTCCTGTGCCTCTGGGCCACAAAGGTCGCCATCATCTACCTTTTTTTTTTTTTTTTCTTTTTTAAAATGCAGCTAGAGCATAAAACTCTGTTTTTATTTTCTTAGAAGACCACCCCTGAGGTTCTCTCCCTCACTTTTCCAAAGCTGTTTTTCATTGGGGACAATGTGTTTGCCCTTATACGTACCAGCCAGGAAAGGCTTTCATTAATGAGACAGGTTTTGAAAATGCCTGTGTTCATTTTCACCAATAATTTCAAAGACAGAGAAATGTTTCTATGTCTCTTTCCCTGTTGGTGGGATTCCAAAATTTTATGCACACACACAATAGTATACGTAATATAACTTCTGAGAATGTTTATGACAACTGGAGACCATGAAACCTGACTGACCAGAATTGAATGTACTTTGTCCAAACACAACCACAGACTTTGTCCATCTGTGAGTCTAATTTTGAAAAGTCACATTTTCATAAATGTACCTTTGGAGATGACGTGGGGAGTAAAAGTGATATTTACAATAACATGCCATTTCTCCATTAAAAGAATACTTTCTCTCAAATGCTATCACTCATCATACAGTTATTATGTCTGGGATAAAGTTTATCTCTGTGCAGAACACAAAATTATGTTTTATATGACTTTCAACCTGCTTGCAGCTTATCTCAAGGCTTTGTGACAAACAGTTCTAGCATTTGGTCAAAGCCAGACATCACCTCCAAGGACTACTTTCTTATGCAAATATTGATGTTTAATGCCAACGAGGAATATCTTTATGAAAATGTAGCTTTGCATACTTGTTGAGATGACTCGGGTCGGGTGTAATTCTGAGATGAGCCTGTCCAAACTTTTTCTTAGAGGGAGGAAAAAAAGACAGATCTTCAAAACTGCATTTGATTTAAAAAAAAAGACAAACAAACACCCGATGACTCAGAGAAAGCCCAGAGATCTTTGGTGAAGGAAATTAAAATGATTTGAAACCTCCTTTTTGCCCACTATAGCTTTCAAATCAAGACCTTGCTCCCAGTCACCACTGGTATTCCTTCACCACAAATCTCCTTTTCCATTGCTTCTCTGTGTTTGCTCTCTGCTTTTGTCAGGAGCATCTGTCCACGCTGCAAACTTAGTCTTCCTTCTCAAGCTCCCACCACCAATCCCGGGAGCCTCTCCCAGCTGGTGGCATGGATATGGACATCCTCATTTGCTCTCGAGGAAGTACAATCCCGCCTTCTAGGGGTCCTGTATCATTTAAAGCTCAGTAGTTCAGACAATGTGACCTCATGGATTTCTCTCTTACCTATCACTAAGGTCTTTCTCTCATATATTGTATATAACATATAATAACCATCGAGTGAAAAAACCACAAAGTTTAAAGATGGAAGCATGAAGAGTTGTTTCATCTGAATTTATTTCAAGTCTGTGCAAGCCCATTAATTAAAAAATCTTCCCAAACTAACACTTCATATGTGGAGTATTCCACAGACAAAACTAACAGTAAAGTGTATGTGAAATATCTGCTTGACTTAAAATTGCTGTATGTCTGCAAAAGCTCATAGTTCAGCATTTTATTTCCAAATTGGACTTTCAAGTGAATAAAAGCTAATCATATCCACAAATGGTCACTCTCTGCTCTCCCTCTTCCTTTTGTCTTGTAAGAAACAATAAAATGAGCAGATTTTCCTATTAAATTTTTTGCTGCTTTAATCGCAGAACATTTAACAGGGTGGTCCACTCCTTTCAATCCTAGAGCAGTTGTTCAGGGAGCAGGGAGGTAGGGCTGGACTCGGCTGCCCGTATTTGATTATCAGAGCCAGCTGGAAAGGGGTCAAACGGTGCCTATAAAGGACTGAGAAACCTCAGCTGTAAAAACCAGCAGGAGGTAGTTTGGCTTCTGTGATTGGCCGTGAAGTAGTGGGAGAGTACAAGAAAAAGCAGTGAGGATCCTACAAATTGTTTAGCAAAGATTAGTTTTCATTTCTGCATGTATGTGTGTATGTACACATGGGTGGGTTTGTTGGTCTTCACATTGCCACGTCTAAGCCATAAAATATTTATTTGAGGAAAATGCCTGAAAGAGGTACAAGAATGTTGTCAGTCCTTCCTTGCTTGGAGAGACGGACTAGTAAAGTGGTTTAAAATCGGTGGTACTTATTTTACTTATGACTGGGAGGTTTGCATTTGGCTTCGTATGCGTAAGAAAGAAATGCATGCACCTGCAATAGGAATTTCAGAAAGGATTAATAATGTTGGGTGCTTAAACTTTTGGTGGCCCTCTTGAGAATCTTTTAAAAGGCGGACATTTCCTTTTTTTTTTTAGCATATTTTCTGTGATGCTAGAAATTCGGCTTAAAAAGCAGAAAAAAAGCCCCACGCCTAATGCTAAATCATTTAATTTATATATGTTCTTGTGGCTTAGAGATAAATTCTGGATCTTTTCCACAGCTGAAGTTAAAAAGCTTAGTCTCTTTAACACATAATTTTAATTGGAAACTTTAATATGGAGAATGTTTTTCTGTCCAGATGATAAAACTCTAAAAATACAGCTGTTACCATATTTCTGGAAAGTGTTGATAGAACTTTAACAGAAGCATCACAATAATAATATTTTAATATCACTCAAATTCTACTATAATTAAGGATATGCTTTCTTCAGCTGTTGTATATTAAAGTCAATAGTTTAGTTATGTGTATATATATCGCAGGAAATAGAGAAACTTCAGATTTAAAGTGTTTAAAACAAGTTCTTTTATTTTGTGCTTTTTTTGCCCTTTTTTTTTTTTGAAAAAAACATTGTCCAGAGAGGACTGGATGTTCATAGAGCAGGATTTTCATAGAGCTAGAGTAGTGATTAATAAATCTCTAGGAGACTTGGATCGCTAAACATGTTTAATACGCTTGGGATACTCTCAGGTGTCTTCCCAAATAATTGATTAAGAGAAAATGAAAGAGTCCATAGAGGTATCTTTTATGAATTCTGTCTCAGTTTACTTTTTAAATTGTTTATGTTAACCTCTACAGATGTAGGTCTGTTAGATTTGATGGGATTGCACCAAGTTTGGGTCTTGCTTCCATAGCTCAGGGTAATGTCTTCCGTTTCCTTGACTGGGCTTTGTTCAGGTTTTAACACAAGACAGAGGAAGGTTTGAAATTTGTCATTAGCCTGAAAAGAAGAACAACACTAAGGAAAAAAAAAATGAAGAGTGCTCCTGGAGAGCAAATCAGCAGCTATTGTATAGTGGTTGGGTTTTTTTTAAAAAAAGAAGAAAGTAAGATTTATGAACTTTGTTCCCTTTAGCAGATAAGATAATTTATTTCATTTTAAATCATTGACAGTCTAGGTTACAGAAGATCAGCTCTTGTATTTTTGAGATATTAAAACTTTTTTTTTTCTAATTACTGTAATTGTGCATGTTGGCTTCTGTTTGACAGCTGATGTGGGCAAGTTCACAACACTGGTTTCTTCCACTGGATGAGGTGTTTTTTTCTGCCAGGCATTTAAAACTAGAGGCTAGACTTTCAGCAAACTTCTTGTAATACATTTATACAAAAAAAGTATGCTGTAATCTCATATGCTTCTTCCTTATTTAAAAAAAAATATTCAGCATAGTTCCTCCTGTGTCAATTACATGTAGAGAGCCAGAGCACTTTAGTGAAACTGTAAATCATGATCCAAATATAGAAATTTGTTTTTTACTTTTTTAAACTATACTCACATGTAACAAGCAAGACCTTGCATAATTTTACGTGAGAATTTTACTAACTTATTTGCCAAGGAATGTTAGGCATTGTGCAAGTGCATATTGAAACACAAGATGTATCCTCCAAATTTGAAGGGTCCCCATAACATCTGCTATCAGAAATACAGCAGCATTAACCAACAGACCATGTGTTCCAAACAGAAATCTTCAATTTGAGATGTTCAGTGAGATAAACTGACTGTAGATCAAACTGGGTTTAGCTCCATTTGGACTTGATCTTTCATGGATAAAATCTATACAGAGAGTTGTGAAAAGGACTTTTCTGTTCATCCATAGCCCTTTCAGTCTTTAGCACCTCTTGATCCTGAGTCTACTCTAGGTCCCAGAGCAGGAAACTGCAGCCCTGGGTGTTCACGTTCATGTAATAGGTGTCAGGCAGCAGTAAGTTTGTCATATTGCCAGTGGAAGTTATGCGCCAGTGCCTGGAATATCCATTTACATGAGCAAATTTCTTGTTAATGAGTTGTAGAAAGTCTTAAATATTTTTCATTTAGCTTTTTTTTCTTGCACCTCTCCAGGAGAAACAAAAAAAAAAAAAAAAAAGGAACAGACTGGGTGGAGAAAGGGGGATTCATATAGTCTGAAGTTAGCGCAGGAAGGTGAATTATCTGAGTTTTTCCAGCAAAGAGAGTGAGGTTGTTTTACAGCTGAAGTTAGGTATTCTGACTTACTCCAATATGAACTTGGCTTTCTGATCAACTTTTCTTGGCTGGAGTTAGTCTTTGTGGATGCCCACATGTGTCTGAGCAGACCTGTGAGGCTAAAAAGCGCCTAGCTCCCAGGCATGGGCAACCCGACTTGTGTGTAGCAGTGCTCTGGCTAATGTCACAGCAGGTTCTCTGGCACGTGCTCTTGCTTGCTGCTTTTTTGCCATAGGGATATTTATGCGATGGTCCACACCTGTGCTGTGCATTATTCATACAGCACTGCAAAACTGCATGCCCCCTCTCCAAATAAACTTTCAGCCCCCTCCCCTTTTGCTAAGCACGATTAACTAAGTGGGCCAAAGTAAAACCATGCTATAATGTTTCAAAAAGTGAAACTAATTTTGTTCCATGACTTATGTCTAAGGCTTGCCTTTATAAGGAGGTGAAACTTCATTTCAATAAAAATTGATGCATTTAGAGGCTTGCAGGGAGAGGGAGGAGGTTGGTTTTGTTGTTGTGGGGTTTTTTTTTCCTATTAATAAGACTGTCCTAACAAACTACAGTTGCAAACCAAGATGACTTCACTTCATTACAGCAAAAAGGCTGATATTTTATACAAAAGCAATAAGACTGTGTTTCGTCACGAGCCCCCTGCCACGTACTTTCCCAAATCATACTGAATTTAGAATGTTCCCTGTTACATAGTCAAGGCTTTGGATGTTTTAAAGCAATACTATGGTAATCGGTTTCATTCTTATTTACTTTTCAAAAGATATAGCTAATCTTTTATGGGTTTTCTATGTAATTTAGCTGTATTTTTCAAATTTTAAATTATTTTCCTCTAGGGGTATCAAAAGAGACATCAATCAAACTGGATAATTTTGCTTTGACCATTAAACAGTTGTGGCTGTGTGAGGTAAGCCCTTTTTCTTTTTTTTTTTCCTTTTTCTTTTTCTTTTTCCTTTTTCTTTTTCTTTTTCTTTTTTTTAATATGTATTTAAATAAGTTAAAACTAACTATTCATTACTGTTTGTTTCCCGGTAATGAAAAATTCTGTGCAAAATTACTATGTCCCTGAAAGATCCTAACTAATACCCTGAAATTTATATAAAGAATTAGAATGCTACTTTTGATTAATTTTCTGTTAAAACCTCAGCTAGAAGTTCAAATAGACACAGCTCATTTGATGGAGACAGATAGTTACCATGCTTATAACAAGACATAGGTGCAGTCCGTGATGTGCCCTGCAGTTCTGGTCCTTGGTATGTGTCCTGACAATGACATGCCTACTTACTGAGGTGGGAACCATCTCATTAAGATGGCACTTGTGTGTTTTGGTTTTATTTGGGAAATTTCAGTGGATAGGCATGCCAGGGTCCCTGGGGAGCTGCGAATCGAGACTATCGTATTCCTGCCTCAGGGTCAGATGTGTTCAGAGTGTGAATGTGTGACAGGACCGTAGGTATACTACAGCTCTGAACTGTAAATGCTGTTTTCACACGTGGTAGTCTTTTTGTTCTGGAGGAAGCAACATTTCCAAGAGTTCACTCTTGCAAGTTAAGCTCTTGGCTAAATATTTGTATGTCTGAAATAGTTTCAGATGTAAGAGCTCAGGTACTGCATCTACGATTGATTTGAGATGCACAAACTTTGAAGGTGAAAACTTCAGATGGGAAAGAAAAAACATAAGGCCTTTCAATACCCTCACAAAACCTGTATGTATCTGGAGATTCATTACTGAATGTCCCTGGATTTTTTAATGCTCCCTTTTTCATAGGGTTTGTGACTGACTGGGGGGTAATTTCACTTGTGTGAACTCTGGAGTAGTTATGATCACTACTCACATAGGTTTCTCTCACAGAGGTAGCCTTTGAGTACTGGTTTTATTTAGATACTCCGAATTATTTTCTGGAGCAGTTTCTTTTACCTGATTGCAGTGTGCTCATTGTACAGATTAAACCTAATGCCAAATAGTATAAATACTTGTTTCTAGTTGCATCCTTTCACTATATGCTTTGGTGAAAATACTAAAGCACTTCACCTCCTTTTATGGAGAATTTTGTTCCTCACACATCAGGTGAGTATCAGGTGCTGCATATGGAGCAAGGTGCACCAGAGTCTTCTCATATTCCTGTCCTTTTCCCCTGGAGTTACATTCACAGTGGGGGGAAAAAGGAGGGGAGATTCTCCCTCCCTTGCATGACCAAGAAAGAGTTATGATAATTTAGCTCTAAGTGTTTAAGCCATGGTCCAGTGCTGCTGAATCTAACTGAGCTTGGCATCATTTGAAGGAGCTTGCTGAAGTGTGAAAGACACTGACGTGGCTATGATTAAAAAGTATTGAAAAATTATAGACCACACTGCAAGAGGCCCTTGTTCAGGTGGATGAGGTCAAGGCAGGTTAACATACAAGGAACACTTTTGTAGTTGATGCTTGTGAACATCAGGCAAAGACATATTAACAGTTGTTTCATCGGGTGTATCCTCTCTTTCTCCTTGCTGGCCAGACTACAATTGGCAGAACAAATTTTGCAGTCATAAAAGTTGATCTTGTTGTTCATATTTTTAGAAGGGATTATACATTGGCAGGAGCCCTTCCTTCTCTGTACCTACTTCTCTCTGTCCTATGGCCTTGATGTAAGATTTTTACTCCTGGCTGGCCAGGAACCTGAATAATAACAGATAAGAAATATAGAGAATGAGGTATCTGATGCAACCCCACAGAAAACACAGGTGATTAAAGTTTGAGAGGTATGATAAATTTTAAGGAGGTTCCTGCTTTCTTGAGCAACTGTTCCCATATCTTAATTGTACCTATTAAAAATGTAATATAAAGTTTTTACTTTGGGTTCACTTAAAAGTAAAAGATGTATGTTAGCAAGTGGCAAACTTCCAAGTTAACTACACACTTTGGGACGGGATGAATGTCATTTCCAACACTCTGGAACTATGATTGACCCCAATGTATAAATATTTTTTGATACTCAATAATATTTTAGTCCCATTTTCATGGCTGTATCCCAGACTATAGATGAAAGCTAAGTATCTGTTTTCTTTTTTTGGCAAACAATGATGTCCTGATTTTTCCAATCTAAATTGCCCTCCAGGGCACTAATAAAACAAGTCATGGCTCACAAAGTAAATTTCCTGTGTACTAATTGAAAACGGTTTCAAATTTATTAGGGTTTCAATCATCTTCCCAAGATCTAATGCTTATGTTCACAGTAGTCAATATGACTGTTAATATATTTACCTGAAAGGTGAAAGAAGTATTAAAAATAGGTATTTTCAAATGGGAAGGGGGGAAGATAAAAATAACAAAACCAGAAACCCACACATTTCATATAGTTGAATGTGGTTTAAAACAACATCTGAAACTGAGCGCTCATTTTCATGAAATATTTGGTTTTATTGTACTGCCAAAACCTTTCCTATATGTGTTCCCAAACGCTGGCAGTAACGCATGATCTACTAGAATTTGCTGGTAGACCTTGTTCTCAGATGGTAGAAAAGGCTGGAAAGCGACAACATTGCTTTCTTATTTCTGCAAGGTTTCTCTTTGTCCTGTATAAACTGCAGGAGATGGAGAGACAAGGGCTGTTGAAATGCTCCAACTTTCTCCCCCTTCAAACCACACCACAAAGAAGTGTAAGAGCTACGCAAACCATCCCCCAACAACCCACAAAGAGTCTGCCTTCTGCTCTGTGCTTCCTCTCTCCAAAATATTGTGCTGGGAGGGAGGGCACTTGTCAGATTTTCTGGCACCACATTTCATAGCAGAGTTCCTCTAGCAAGAGAACCACAACCTCTTGTGCAGACTGAATTAATAATATGACAAAAGCATTTGGCCTCCATGTGGATGAGGGCTGGCTGGAAAACTGGAACTCTGGTTTCTGAAAGATTTCAGGGCTTGGGGATTTGTTTTATTTTCTTCATCATGCTAAATCAAATTGTGTAAAGGAAAAACAGGATAGGAAAAAAAAATAATAAAAAAACCCCAAACCTCCAAACCTTCACCTTCCTATTTTCCTAGTGATACTGAAATGTGAATGCTCTAAAATAGCTCAGCATTTATGAAGATCACCCATGATTAAAAAGCAAAACAAAACAAAACTCTTTTTCTCTCATGCTTCTGATAAATCCTAGAATAAAATCAGTCTCTTTTCATTGCTTTTATTGCAATTGTTTAAGTTTGTGAAAGTTCTTAAATATTGGGCAAGAGTTCAACTGGTTTGATGGTGATAAAAGAATGAAATTTCTGTGGAAGATCATTCTATATCTCAGGGAATGTTGAAGTGCAGGAGACTGCAGTTCAAATCTCACCCCTTTTTTTTGGTTCATGGTGATCTCTCAAGAGGGGGGATGGGGCAAAGCCCTGTTTGTGAAATGTCTCCAAGGATATCGCTCTCTCTGGTCTCTATATCCTTGGGGAGATAAAGTCTTTCTGATTGCTGTCCCACATCTGTACAAATTATCTTTACTGGGCCATGACACACGTGCATTGAATGCCTGTTCTCATGTTTTGTCTAAGTAAAAGTACAGTCAAAGCAAATGTATTCATTTGGGATATTCTGTGATGGATCTATCTGAGAAAAGTTTCAAATAAAAATTTTCTTGAAAATTATTAGTTTTCTTTAGGAAGAAAAAAAAAAAACATTTGTTCTGACGAATCATAATTTTTGGATAGAAAAGGGGCTTTTCTGGAGAAGTCCCAACCAGCTGTAATGCAGATGTCTTTTGCTCCATGTATATGTCCTGAATGTTACAGTTGAACAGCAGTCCTCATGAGATGGGTTCCAGCACTGGCTGTTGTTTGTATGTGCTGCCGTACTCACCATACTTTTCACCCACCCTGCCTTTCCCATCCCAACACAAGAGGCAACACTCAAAGTCTGCAAGCCCTATTTTATTTAGCTCCAGTTCCAAACACTGTGGCTTGGGGTCCTTTCTGCTTACAGAAGTACGTTCTCAGCTAGTATACCTAAGGGGACTACATTAATATCTGCTAGCTATTTTATCCAGCCATAGTTTCTCTGTCAAGATTCATGTTCATGGCAAAGACAGCAGAAGACCAGATGAGCAACAGTTGCAATGCTATAAACTAATTCCCAGATGTAGAAGAGACTAGTTGTAATGGCTGTATTGTACATGTGGAAATTAAGTCTAAACATACTGCAGTCCCCATACGCTTGTGAGCCAATTAAAATGTCAGTCATGACAGCAGCTTAGTAGATACTGTGTTTCTCCTTCTGTTCTCTTGTATGCATATCTTTTTGGTGTGTTCATGATAGTTTATGAAAAAAAAAGAAAAGGAAGATAATGTAGTTATTTCACCATCATATGCTTTCTGCTATGCTTAGTACAATACTACACTTAATTCCAAGAACTTTAAGAGGTACCCATTGAACTCCAGTAACTATGATTTCTTTCAAACTGTTCTACACAGTAGTTGCACTTTTTCAGTCTTACATATTAGTATTGTTCTATAAAGCCGCAGTAGATAATTTATCATTTTACAAATGTTAGAATATATAATCCATGTTTTGTGCAGATACATTTTTTTTCTTGACAGGATTGTATTCCCGAAAGATGGAGTACAGAATCACGATGTGATTATGAAGTCTGTCAACAGTCAGATAATGTCTAATGGGAAAACTCTCGACCGCCATTCTGTAGATTCTCCCAAATATGGGCCTAGTTTTTATTCTAATGGACAGTTTATACAGAAATGACAACAGATCTGATTTTCAGTTTTATTTCACATCAGTGTGTGAGAATAAAAGAGTCTCAAAGTTAGCATCAATTATGTCCGATTTTGTACCATTTACAGTGACTGAAGAGTGTAAGGGTATTTGTTGGCTGGGGTTTTGTAATTTAAGAATCTATACAATTAAAACTAAATCCTCTAATAATGGTTATTTTACCTTCATCAGAGAAAGTAGCATTTTCAGTTCTCCTTTGGGGGAGAAAACATTATTTTAGAGGGTCCTGGGGTTGTGAGAAGAAAGGGTCACAGAATCACTGTCCTGCTGCTGTATTCAGTGACAGGCTGAAATCTTTCAGTGATGTTTAGCTTTGTAAGCAAGTTTGTATTTTCTTTGTCTCTAGAAGGGAAGTATTCTTGCACCAAACCCATAGTCTCAGTTACCCAACCTGGAGTTTATTGAAAATGCTGGCAAATTAGTGTTTTTCTTACACCAAAGAGTCAATGACTTCTGTTTCTAAGATTTCTTCCTTTTCTGCCACAAATTTTGATGCTTTATATTCTGGTTCCAAAGTACTATCAAGTATTTTCCACCCCTCACACAGTGTGCATCTAAGGTATTTTCTTTTCCATGCAGAGGCTTTGATAAGCCAACATACATGGGTCTAAATGAAAAACAAGAACTAAAAAAAAACAAAACACCCAAAAACAACAACCCAAAACAAACTATATTTGTGTAATGCAAAAGATGGTTTAGTCTGGTTAGTGAGCAGCTAACTCTCAAGAAATCATTTCCTAGATTTAGCAGACTAAGTCTCAACTGCTTGTGTTCAAAAAAGTTAAAGGTTGTGATTATATGTAGATGGAAAATGAAGTAATTGATTTCCCTCTTCCATTCCATATCTTATCTTTGCATCACTTTTCTGGTTTTCAAATGGATATTTGCAAAATCACCCACATCCTTTCCGTATAACCTTTTTTATCGAGAATGTGATTGTGCAACTGCTTCTGAACTAGTGTGATCCTGAGGGGAGTAGTTAAGGGGTCCTTTGTTTCTGCTGTCTTTCCTTATACTGCTGCTTTTCTCCTTCTTCCAGCTGAACTTCACTGCTTTCTGCTCTTCTGTTTGTTTAGGTCACCTGTCTGGGCTTCAATTTTGGGCTTAATTATGTAGGGGTTTACCAGGATTTGAGAAATGGAAGGAGAGAAATGGTGATAAGAGTTGACTTAAATGTTCCAGGTCACTATCTTGAGTACTGTCATAGTCATTTGTGCTTGTTGGAAAGCAATTACAAGTACTTAGTGTATTTTGATGCTATCCTCCTACTTCCTGATAGGATTTCATCTACCACATTTTTTTTTTACTTTGTTGAAGGTCTTATCTGAAAGCTAAATTTACAGGCACATTGACTAAATCTCATTTCTGAAGGCTCCTTGAAATGGGATGGGAAAATTACAATGACATTGAGCATTCTTAATAGCAGATGAGTTTGGTTTCATGGGTTTGGTCTCTTGTACCTTTTATAATTACTTAATTCAATTAACTTCTTTAATATTATGAGATTCACTGAATCCCTGCTTAGATAAATAAAGAATAGAGTTAGTCCCCAGATATCATAGAAAAATAGCTAAACACCACTTCAAAAGATTTTAGTACTTGGAAGCAACACTTAAGAATATTAAAAATTGCTCTGAGGTCACCAGTGCATTTCTGTTCATCCGACACTTCTATTTGTTTCAGTGGGGGTCCAAATATTTTGGAATCTGAGTTGCATACTAATGCTGATTAGAGAACTCTTAAGAAAATAAGCTATACCTTATCCTATTACTGTAGAGTTTCACAAAACATTTGCTCCAAGAAAAAAACATCATCAATCTATCTAAATTTCAGAATAAAGTTGTATATTTTAATGATCTATTAGGCACAGTCGAAAATGGATGAAATAACCAAAGGAAGAAGTATGTGTTCCAATTTATAGCTTAAACATCTATAAAGCCTCTCGGAAGAACTTCTGCTAGATTTATCTCCCTATTGTGTTTCCTTTTGTCTCTGCATTCCTACGCTAGGAATTAGGCCTGAGAGGGAAAGCTATACTTCTAGCCTAGCCAGGGGCCAAGTACCAATCAGTCTATCTGAACATTCCTCTTCTGTTAAAGGCAAACCTCACTCTAATAGAAAATCTCAGCTATGTCCCAGGACAATGCTACTTCAAAGGTCAACATGTCATTCACGTCTAAACTTCAGGGACATAGTAAAACTGACATTTGAAACCACAAACCACTATGTTTCCTTGGGTTTTTTTTTAACATATAACCAGGAGTGGCTGCAAAGAGTCACACAGTCAGAAATAAATTGTGAACTCAACAAAGACAGAGGAGTACAAAAGGAAAGCAAAAGCAAGGCAATTCATGCAAAGAAAAAATGTTTCTAAAATGCCAAAAGAACTTTAGCTGTTATTCTGTTCTCAATATATGGTAGCTCAATTCAAGGGGGAAATATAGATTTTTAGGAATGTCAGCATGAAGATAAACATCACACTAGTAGGTCAAGGGGTTGGGGAAGAGGATATGTTCACCACATTTTCTGGCTTTCTGCCCTACCTATGAATCTGAGCGTAGTTGTACAACAAGTTATATGTGGTTATGATAATCATATTTAGAGACATATTGGCTATTTTGTTATTAAAAAAGTACATCCGTATCTCTCCAGGGGGAAATGCAGATTTGCTTCTGAGCCAGCTGACAC
The DNA here is from genome assembly GCA_002844005.1 of Limosa lapponica baueri. Classification (NCBI taxonomy): domain Eukaryota; kingdom Metazoa; phylum Chordata; class Aves; order Charadriiformes; family Scolopacidae; genus Limosa; species Limosa lapponica. Next base: position 1,135,280 of record KZ505698.1, read on the forward strand.
AGCAAAATGGAAATCTGGACTGTCCCTTACTCAGCTGCACAGAGATCCTTTTCTCACTGCCTTCTATTTTGAGTCAGCATAGGATGAACTTAATAGTTACTTAATTTGTGCTGACTGCTTTGAAGAACAGCTTGGATAGGTCTGTATGACTTCTTTTACTGAATTAGTGTTAAGTGCCTATTTTTTCCTTTTTCATTCTTTTAGTATAATTTCTTAGTTTTACGTGATTCATAATACAATAAAAAATAGAAATAAGTTTCCATGGTACTCAGATAGAGCTTATTTATATTGTACATTGCTATACACTTCATCTTACCACATAGAATATGTTACATATAAATGTGTCACTTAGCTCTGACAAGGTATCTGCTTGGATTTCAATGCCATCAAATTTAGGGAGGATTCAAACTGAGATACTTGTTTGTCCCAGAAAAGGTCCCCGCAATTTGATATAGGTCTCATAGGTCTAACATTTTTAAAAATACGACGTACCTGTATTTGTTGGTTTATTTCTGTATTTTCTGTTCTTCACTTTGGAGCATGCTTGTATAAGGTCTTCTTCATGCAATCACAGCTCTACATATAGTCTTCCTTGGAAATTTCAAAAAAAAAAAAACAAAAACACTCCACCTCTCATAATGAAAGTCATCTAAAATGGATTTATGAGGCAACCTGTGATTGCTTCTGCTATCCACTTAAAAAAATTAGATGGGCATCAAGTCTTCCCTTTCCATCAGCTCTTGTGCCCATTCTCGTGTTAAGACTTGTCTTTACAATTACAAAGTGGGAAGTGAACTGTCTATAGTTATTCACAGTGATCAAGAAACAGAAGGGTTTTTTCTGCAGAAGTCTCTGTATCTTCTTCAGATATAGATGCTAAGTAACAATTTAGGAAAGCTGCACAAACAAATGAATATGCATTTTCAACTCTCCTGTCAGTGAAGCACTAGCAGTCATTGATTTCCCTTTACCCTTCTCTTCTGAATAGGAGTAGAGAATTAAGCAATCTTAGATTTTTCATAAAGCCTGTCTTCTCAGTTGGAGCAGTGTGAAAGGAAGCTGTGAGGAATTTAAAAATTAAGAAAAATAGGGCAAAAAAAGTGATATAAAGATTGATTTCTCTTCCCTTAGTAAGTGTTAGCAACTAGGTAAACTGAATTGCAGTGAGGTCATCAGTCACAATTGGAAGCTAATTTGAAAATGGATTAGTTTAGGAAGTAGCAATTTCTGCACCATGGGTTTCAGCAGTAAGTGATTCAATTCTCTAACAGAGCTCATAAACTGGCTGAGATCAATGCCTACCTAATATGCCATTACGCACTGGGCATTCTCCAGTGACAGCACGCACAGCTGTGGCTTCAGGGAGTTTCCGTGCAGGGTTTCCTCTGCTCCATGCTCACTTTCCACAGGTGTGTTAGTTGATTATTTTGCCTGAGGGAATAGACAGTTTAGGAGAATTAGAATGGGTTAAATTGTTTCCCCCTCTCTTGAGAACGAACTTTTCAGGTCTGAGATCAGTGGCAGCAAGTAAGACGGATTAGTTAGCACACCTTTATCATAGGAAAGGACTGAACCTGCCCTGTGAACACAGGAGTCTACAACAGCACAGCAGACACTAATACAGGAGCTCCTGACATTACCAGTGGCAGAAGGATCTGATTCTGGTCAGAATTTTGTGTGTGCACACAGGAGGAGAAAGATCCTTTCTCCTGTCCTGTCCCTAAGTGTTGCCTTTTCCCAAGGAGACCTCAGTGCCATTCCATCACCTTCTCTGAACTGCTATGCCTCTTGAAAATTAGGACTACAGCCTTATTACCCATTCTCGGGTCCCCATCATCTTTCTCAACTCATATAGGCTAAGGCTGAGCTGAGTTCTCTAGCCAATGTGCTGCAGGTTCCTGCAGCCACCACAGTGATTAGAGCATGTTACAGAGACTGAAGCCTGCAGCGTCACACCACCAGCCAAGCAGCTAATGGGTGGCAATCACATGAATGATGTTGCTCAGGCATTTACCACCAATTACCTCTGATGAATATAGAGATATTTGTGTAGCATCTTAAGTGAGAGACTGAATGTGCTATTTGCCACCAATCCAGTGACAGTGACTGTTTGGAGGAACTCAGGTGTATGGTTCAAGAAAGCTTTCTTGGGGCAAGACTGAAAGGCAGAGTTAAGGTTCTACTGGAGTGAAATATCTTAAAGAGTTTTGCATGCTATCAGTGGTAAGAATTCTGCAGTTCAAGATCAGGCTGAATTAATAAGCCTGGAGGAATATGGTTCTGTTGCAGTGAGAATTTTTGAGATTTTGAAACACTTTCTGCTCTAAGCTTGGTCAAAAGCTTTGGGCTAATATATTTAGAATTTCATATTGGAGATCCAATTGGATAAATAAAACGTCTTTGTTGTGATACTTCTATAGGGTTTCCTTGAAATAAATTTTTACTTTAAATGTTTAGGGGATGGGGGCTAGCTATAGAAAACTAAATTTTGAAATGGAAATTGATCTTGAGGAAAAGGAGGGAATCTTTCATTTAAAAATGTGAAAATGTCCACAGTTCCAGAACTTAAAACGAAAATCTATAAAAATCATTTATTTTCTAACAAAGGTGTTTAACAAGGTGCTACTTCAAAACTGCAAAGAAAAATCATGACCATCACCTAGTTACTGAGTTGTAATGTCAATATAAATTTGAAAGCAAAAAAAAATGGAAAAATAATTGGAGCAGATAAAAGATTATACTTCACGCCCTACTCCCAGGGCATGTGCAATTTATGATTACATTTCACAGTGGAATAGTCAGACACGATGCCAATACAAAGTATTGAGACTTCTAAAATTGAGGCTCTGTTTACCTAGATATTTGTGGTTGTATGAATAACACAACCTTGCACACAGCAATGAATCACATTCAGACTTCAGACCCTTAGATGCAGTTGCTAACACTTCTTTTTTCAAAGCATTATTCAGAAAAATGTAAGAGAAGTCTTAGGATAAAATCTGAAGAACCCTTCAAACGAAGTCCTTAGGAATATGACACGACTATTGTCAGACAAACTCTTAGGAAACTAGGAAACACTATACAGTGTTTTTAAGGGTAATCAGGCAATTATATAGTAAGGCTAGAGTCTGGTCCCACATGCCCAAGCCTTTATTAAGAGTTAAATTTAATCTCAAAAGCAATCTAGATGCCAGTTAGAATTTTACTGGGTATTAAGAGAAAAAAAATCTGGAAAAACAAAGTTAATATGGTCTCTGTCTAAACCATCAGAGCCATACTAAGGTGAGACTCATGTGCACTTCCTTCCTTGCCCTGCTTTCCTTGGAAAGGAAACACGTCCGCCTGGAAGGGTGGGGAGTCACGGTGTGTTCTGCTATGTCTTTTTTTTGGAGCCAGCTGAGGAATTAGGGTGCCAGTGCACCGTATATTTGACGCAATCTAGATATATGCTTAGAAATTGTCACTTGTGCTCTCCTAAATTCTAATTCCTTATGCCAGTCCCAACTTCAATGCAGCAAATGCAATATTTTCATGGAATTTCAGAGCAAATGTTTCAGATAGGTGTAATAAGACATCGTTCCAATGTTATAAATGTATTTTTACCTATTAAGTTGATGATCATGTCAGTTTTCAGAAACAGCTATTCCACAAGACTTCCGCTGAAAACTCAGAAAAATTAGTACTATTATCTTGACTTTGCTTTGCTTGGAATTTGCCAACAAAATTATAAGTACAACATACCAAAGAAAATAATGAAGGAGAAACAGAAATAAAAAAAATAAAATAGGAGACAAAACCCCAAACTATTATTAAGGTGAGGTTTGACTAGTTTCTAAGATAATTGCATGAAATCAACAACTGCAATAGCAATGAGGTAGCTGTTAAGACCCAGGATCTCCTCTTGTTCTTTGTACCTAGTTGTGCCTTTCTGCCTGTTTGCAACAGCAAATACACTTTATTTTCCTGTGTCACTATTTCTTCATAAATTTTGAAAACTCTAAGAACTGTAAGATTTGGAAACCAAATACCTGGTTTGATTTCTGAAGTAAATATTATGTGCTATCTCCAGAGCTGGCTTCACAAAGGCTCCTATGAAACCACCAAGAACTGTTGCCCCTGTTAAGACATTTTTATCTTCATAATTAATAATAGCATGTAGAAAGTCTCTCGCTCACTGACCATCACAGTGGTACAAATTTCTGCTCGCCTTTAGCAGCAGGGTGCTGAGTTTGGCACTTGGATGGGACTACACCTGTTTTCAATGCAGGAAGGGGCATTATTTAAACCAAATCTAACCTGTTAGTGATTGCTATGATTAGACTGTGGGGTCACTTTTATACTGCAATCATATGTCAACATCTGGTTAACAAACAAAGTGACACTTTGTGATTATTGCATAGCAAATTAGAAGTGAGGTGAAATTTCCTGCCTTCTCCTTAAAAGAAAATCTGTGATGTCAGTGACACTGGCTCCATTTTCTGACCCCATAAAGTGAGAGGCTGGTTAGGGGATTAAATGTAGGAAAATTAGTTTTAGATGAACTGTTGGCTAAATATGCCCAGTAAAATTCACCCCTACTATAGCTCCACTGATCACATGGGAATAACACAAAAGACAAAATATTTCTAACCTTGAAAACAAAATTTCCCTTTATTTCTTAAGTATTTCCTTCAAAAATCTGAAGTTCAACTTTTCAATGTGTTGCATTCATCTATGCACAGAGTGAAAGAACTTTGCAGAAAAGACTTAAAGGCAAATTGACTTTGTCTTTTTAACATAAAGCATATTAGCAGATGATAAATCCTGTTGTCCTTTGCTCATGAAGTCACAAGTGCTCAAGTCCTTTGCTGACATCTTGAAGAATGGAGCCATCAGCAACATTTGAGTGGGAACATCCATCTCCCATGTAACCAGCTGAGGCTTTATTATTCTCTACAGTCAGACATTGTATCCATGGTCTTTCTCATTCGTCCTTCTAGGCAGGGAGGCTTTGGAATACTTGATTTGTAACTAACCATGACTCACAAAACCTTTAACTTATCAAGAGTGCTATCAGATGTACTGAAGACAGATCCACAAGTCAGGATGTAGAATTAAATGCATGTGCTTCCTGATCCATTTTGCAGAGCAGAAATGAAGATGCCTAGTTTGTGTAAACTGACATAACTGCATTGAGGTATATGGAGGTATGTTGGTCTATAGCACCAGAAAGTCATCTGTGGTATTTCCATTGCAATTCTGGTCTTGTGGATTTATCAGAGGTAGAAAAAAAAAAGAATTTGTCTAGGATCTGGCCAACTCTAAGTCATGTACTAGATGTGGTATATGATGACGTTTCAAAAAGAATAATGGAGTTCAAGTGAGTGTGAGTGTCTCCTTCCTCAAAGGTTCTCAAAGAATGTATTCAAGTCACTCTGTAAATCAGGTTCACACTTTTATCATTTGAACTGTAAATGAGTATCACCTTATTTCATGAAGATTGGTCACTGAATTAAGCTTCTATTGACCTGAGATGTTATGAGCGGAATAAGAACATATCACATGTCATTGCTGTGTCTGCTCTGCAATACCTTCCCACTAGCTAGCTGCCCTGAAGATATAAGTCTGTTTCCTAAAATACTCTATAGCCAAAGTCTCAATGTTATTGTTCTGGTGGGTTTTTTTATTCATTGTGGTAGTGACTTCAAAGAGGGAATATATCATGGCTGTTTGCATAAAAAGATTTCAGCTTCATAAACACATGGAAATATTTAAAATGAAATACTGTTTTAGATAGCTGGAGAAACACCAAGTTCTTGTTATGTATGCTTCTTGGTTTCTGTGTATGAACATGAATATAAAGCAAACCACTATCTAAGTATTTGTATATGAGTTTTCCTCTGAGCTTCTCTTCCTCTGAGAGACCATTTGAACCCACTATGTGTATTAAATTATGAACCATAACTTACTTCCCTATATCTAATCCAAACTCCACAACTAACTTTTCAGCTAAGACAACTTGGATGAAAAAAAGCACATCTTATTCACGTCAAAAATATCAGTGGAGAAAATAACATCCTTAACACTCAAAGCCAGCAGAATATTTAGCTTATATTGATAAGTATGACTCAGAATTTTGGATCCTATAGGATCTGAGATCCTATAGGGTCAAGAGAAATGCACAAAGTAGATATTTTTTAAGCATTTACAAGTCTTCTCTGTCTCAGTGGAGAAGAGCCCATTAGGTTCCAGAAGGCAAATGGCAGAGACTTTTCACTCACACCAATTGCCCTGAATTCTTAGATATTGCCATTACATGAAGGAAAGCCAAAGTTGTTCAGGCCTTTTATATACTCCCTGTAGCTTCCTTTATATCTAGGGAGTCTATAGGTATTTTTTCTATTGATTGTTTTTGCTGTTGTAACATCACAAAGTTTGCTTGGGGATTTGGCTTGTAGTCATTGAAGTCTGCTTGGACAACCACACTCTTTTCTTTGTAAATAGTGACTCACCATGATTAATTGTCTGCTTAGCAGATAGTATTGACAGTAGACAAAGTGGGATGAGAAAGCAAGATGTTAAATAACCACCCACTGGATTCATAAGGGACTTCCAAGAATCTAGAACATGGTCTTTTTCCAATAGCCTTAACCATAAATCAGTCAAAAGATTTCCATTTCAAGATTTTATATTAAATGGCTGTCAAACCTATAGCTACTAACCAAATCAGCATCCCATCACGTATAGAACAAATAAATACACCACTCCTAGTATTCAGTCTAAGCACATATAATACAGTCTGATGAACTTCAAATTCTTTATACAGTGGTTTTCACATGAATAAACTATGGAATCTATCCCCAGTTTAGCTCTTCTGACTTAAAAGAAATGGAACAAAAAATGCAATATCTTTCTGCCCAGATTGTATTTTCTCATTCAATCTAATGAACAAGAGCTCTGGTATGCATCCTCAGGCCTGTTGTATCTGTGTTTAACACAAGACTGTAAGACGGGAGGACAAAAGTGTGCATCATCTTTTCTTAGTGCTTAAGGAAGAGATTTGATATCCAGCAAAGACAGAATTCATATCTTGCAGTCCAGTGGTTTTGTTTGGAGTGATGTGCCAACTGGGTTTAATGTGTAGCCTGTCCCATTAACCCTTGATCTGCTTTGGTCTTCTGCTGACAAATTGTAAGATAGGCAAAACTTTCAAAGCAAGGCAGGTCCACAATGGTGCATTGCAAATTGCCTTCAGGCTCCCTCTCCTGGACATTTATGCATCCATGTGCTTAGGAACCTACTGTGTTTTCGGCACACACAGCCATAGGCCTTTACAGCACATGCTTGCCTTGTGTGCCCTGCTTGCTATATCATGATACGTGTAATTACACAGGTCTTTTAAAAGGTAAATTTGATATTTTTAATAAGCCCTTTGAATTCAATCCTTCAGGTGATTTTCTAGTTATTGGCTGTTTGTTCATTATTTTGGGTCCCTGTTTTAAAAATTATGACTGCTATGCACTTGCATTTCAATATTTCATTTAATAGTGGTTGGTGGGGTTTTTTTGCCTTGTTCTATTAAACACACTGTAGAATATTACTTTGTTTCCCCACACACAGGTGTTACGAGGGTTATTTATATTTAAAGGTATATTTATAGTGCAGTCACTGCAATTTCATATTCTCCTCCCCTTCCAAAGGAAAAAGAAAAAAAACATTTTTATTAATCATGAATGGTTTAAATTTGTTTATTTAATGCATCTCCCAGGAACTTGAAACACCTGCTGTGTTAGCCTATGCTTTAGAAGAATGGAGAGGTTATATATTAGATTTAGGTTTGTGGATTAAAATAAAGCTTTTCTTTATAAGAGTTCCACCTGGAATGGTTGCTCTAAAATTCTATAAAAACAATGAGAAAATTTGTTTCCAGCCCCAACTACTTTACAAAATAGAAGAAATTAACATGAAAATGTAACTGAAGCAAAGTTGATAAAAAATGAAGTGCCACGGGAGAATCACAAATTTTGCCCTGCCAACAACATTTTGAGACCTGCTGTTTTCCCTGTAGGTGTCCACATGGCTTTGATTTTCTCTCGATTATAAAAAAACATAAACATTGGCAAATGCAGTGAAGAAAGAGTGCTGACCCCTCTGTGTGAACTAGCACTTGATGCTGTCTGCCTTGGTATAGTCTCAGTTTGACTATAAAGATGTATTCATTTGGTTTTAATTTGAGGAAATTTTATATTTCAGTAAAATCAAAATGAAGTTCCCTTTGTTCTGATGAGTAAACTGTGACAGTTGAGTTTTACATAGATTTTCTGACAGTTAACTGTGGCTCTCCCATTGTTTTGGTTGGGTTTTTTTCTTAGTATTTAAAGGATTATATGAAGCTTTGTTAGGAACATGTAAACAAAAAATAAAGAAAAATTGAGAAAATCTATAGTACAATAAATCAACACTTTGTAATTTTCTCTGTAGCTTGTGTACAATGGGAGAATCAAATTCAAGGTCATATTCAGGGCTGTAGGCAACTAGTTGCACGAGACGAGGTGACAGATTTAGTCTTAGAAAACTTTGGCCTCCTGGTATTATGGCTGCAGTTGTTATTTGGCTAAGTTGTGGTGTTGGCAGCGAGAACAGATTTATGCACATAAAGCTGCCATTCTATTAGAGCTTTTATAACACAAACTACACTTCTCAAGTTGTACCTTGGTCTGAAAAGAGCTGAAAGAAAGAAGCAATTGAGTACCAAGAGAATGGTACCAGATGCTGGCCTTTTGACATCAACCAGTAGGCCATGGCTGAGCACTTCCTCAGCAAGCCCTGCTTTCAGCCACTTCAGCTACTTTAAGAAAACCTCATAATAAAAAACACTATCAAAACCAAAGAGTTTCATGAGCTCCATGTGAAAAAAAAAAAAAAAAAAAAAAAAAAAAAAAAGGAATTTACTAAACAAGAAGGTGATAAAACATTAAGCATGTTGCTGTAATCAGTTTCCAAGCTAGATGCAGGTTTTCAAGGGACTGTTTCTTGCCTTTCCAACAGGAGTAAAATAAGTAATTAGACTTAATGGCAGGGCAGTGGGGAGACTGTGCTAACCAGAATACTCTCTATATAAAGCAATTAGGATGGCCTTCAGGAGATCTGCCTTCACATCCCCGCATCTGCTACTCTTCTTCTGTGCATCCTGAAATAAATATATTTAGTTGTTCTATTTCAGTTCTCCCTCTGTAAAATGAAGATGATAATTTTTAACAACTTCTGCCCTTTCATCTGTACTTTCTGGTGGGATTGTAGGTTCTTTAGGGCTGAGTGTGTTTTTTACATCTTCAAATTCCACAAGATTGAGGTGAAAAATCTGCTCATAAACACAGAGATACACATTAGGAATTGACTCCTGTAGTTTCAATTAACTCCTTTGCACTTTTACAGTACCTTTTAGCCAAAAATCTCCAAGTAGTTTACAAACAATGCACAATGTTGTGTTCAACCTCACAATACTCTTACGAGTTCATTAAAAATTATTGCAGTTTTGTAGATGGAAAAAACAGGGAGGAATAGAAAGTCTGTGACAGAAAAATCATCAGGCCACACATTTTTCAAAGTGCCTGTCCTCTGTCCTAACAAATAGACCATCCCTACTTACTTGCCCTCTGACAAAATATTTGTAAAGTAATTGTATGGGGAGAGAGTACGGACATGTCAAACCGTAAGTGAAGCTCCTTCTCTAATGAAAAACACAGGCACATATTGCTAAATTATTACAACACCAACATGCGAATAATATGAGTGATGAAATATATGAAAATCAGTTTCAGTGGTAGAAGTTGAGCACACCTTTCTGTGGTTTGGATACAAAGAGAGAGGTAAGTCTTCTTTAATGTAGTAAAAGGTCACTCATTAAGCTATGACAACCTTAGCCTTAGACTTAGCAGGGTACAATAAAGTGGAAATGGGCAGCTGAAGGGCAGAATGAGAGTGAAGGTTGGGGAACCTGGTTTATCCCTGTTGGACGGGTCCTCACCACCACCTGCTCATTAGGTGACAGATACAATATTCTGTTGACATCTACACCATGATGGATTTAGGACTTTCTTTTCCCCAGAAAAGAAATTTCTTTTCAGATATAAGATTAGATTAGATTAGATCATTACATTTCTTTGCTATACTATATATTCTTCATTACATATTCTTCATTATATTACATATATCTATGTCTTTGTTATATATTCAGCATTATATTACATAACGTTTCTTCAGGCAAAGAAATGATGTCATGCTGAAAGCTGAAATTTTGAAACCTGGGTTAAGTTCCCACTTCTGCCACAGGCATCTTATGTCACTTAATTAAACTCTCGCAGATTTTGTTCTTTGCTGCTTTGCATATTACATAATTCTTTAGAAAATGCTCTAACTAGTCCAAGCTGAAAAATATTTCCTTCTGCTGAAAAGACTATCCCAGGACAACTCTAGGTATGTGTGTGTGCATCTATCCATGTATCCAAGTAATTAACACAAATAAGCAGTGACATGTGTGTATGTCTGTACAAGTTTATATACCAATAAATAGGGCCCGCTTCCTCCCATTACGGAAATTCAGTCACCTCTCAGACAAAGAACGGTAGATGTTTTCTGCTGGCAGTGTTTCTCTAGGATCTCTTGGAAGAGAAAGTGAAGAATAGCTTCTCCAGTTGGGACCTTTTGGAGAATTTAAGCAAGTATAATATAATTACCTACACTGGAAGTAAGCCAGGACACTGGGGTTAACACCCCTGCTCAAGAGAAAGGAGCCAGGGGACTGTTCACAGCTATAAAAGTGGTCAAGAGCTGTGGTTTTAGGTTACATCCAAAATACAGGTGACTCAAGGACATTGCTAAATGCATTGCATTGTGTGCAAGCTTCACTTCTGTAGAGTGGCCTAGCATATTTTTTAAATATTTATAAATACTTGAAGTAAACTTTTCCTGTTGTTGCTATTTGTGGTACAGAGAGTTGAAGAAGCTAAAGACAGAAGGAAAAATTATATTCAGTTCAAATCAGTATTCAGTGCCAATCTGAGTGAAACCATAGGGACATTTCCCTACTATTGAGAGAAGCATCAGACTTGGTTTCAATTTTATTGTGCACTGTTAGGTGTCTGGCAAATAAAATGTGAGTCTTTCTATAGGAATTTGCTGTTATAGAGACTTCTACATGATGAATATGTGTTTTGGTTTGCTTTCTGTAACTGTGCTCTGCCTGAGTGTTTTCTAAACACACAAAACATGTTGGGGAAGAACACGTTGATATGTTAAAAGGGAACTGGCTGAACAGTAAAGCTTCTAAGCACTTAGAAGTTTTTATAAAATGTTTAGGAAGGTTAGTTGTACTGTTGAGTATTTTCATTAGCTTTCTTGCCTTTGCTCAGCTGAACTAAGACTGTTTGAGGCTTAGAAATTGCATGTCCCAAACAAAGTATATACATAGACTTGACTTGTTGAGCACCCTTAGATCACACTTAACTTAAGTTGTGCTAAATTAATGTAGAGCAGTATTGGCGTACTTCTTGATATAATTACCTAATCGTTACAGTATTGCTTCAGGAAAGACAGGATTCCTTGTTCTTACAGTACAGTGCCTTCAGTCATTCTCTTTTGAGACATGTTTTGGGTGAAGGGACTTTTCACCTTTCCTGTGAAATTTGAGGCAATTTATGACCAGCAATGCAGGAACAGAGGGGCGTGATCCATAGGTGTCCATACTAGAACACTCAGCTTTGAAGGGGATCCCTGTTTCTTTGTGGAAGTCTGTTCCTCATTGCCTACATTATTATGTTTTTCAACCTAGTGGTGTAAAATGTGAAAATAATTTATCTAAGCTTTTACTTGAAGCACTTGAAGCACATAGTGCTTCTTAAACTGACTCGAGTGATTTGTCTCTAAAAAAGATACAAATCACATATGCACTCCGTTCCAGTGGTAACGGCTGCTGTTGGAGCGATAGCTACAAACTTTTTACAAGGGCATGCGGTGATAGGACGATGGTTTGGATTGGAAGTGTTCTTAAAGATCATCTAGTTCCAAACCCCCTGCTATGGGCAGGGACACCTCCCACTAAACCAGGTTGCTCAAAGCCCCATCCAGCCTGGCCTTGAATACTTCCAGGGATGGGGCATCCACAACTTCTCTGGGCAACCTGTTCCACCACCCTCACAGTAAAGAATTTCTTCCTGATACTTAATCTAAATCTCCCCTCTTTCAATTTAAAACCATTACCCCTCGTCCTATCACCGCATGCCCTTGTAAAAAGTCCCCTGTAGTATGGACCTTATATAATAGCTTACAGTGGGGCAGCTGTTTCCTGAGGGAAAGTCTGATCATGCACTGTGTGTACAACTGTCAATGGAGGTCATGCAGAGCCAGCAACACTGAGAGAGAACAAGAGGTACAAGGCACTTTCAGAGAGGAGGGGACTGCCTGTACAGAACAGTGTGCGTCTTAGGAAAACATCAGGGAGAGCTGCTTGTCTTCCACTGATGTGAACCGTGCTGCATTTTGCTGCCTTTCCCTTCCTTCCCAGCCAGACACGCTCAGCTTGGCAGCAGTCTGGCATGTACACCATGGAAACTTCTGCAACGTACAGCTGTGTTCAGCAGGCACACAGGTGTTTCTGCCTGTACTTTCTGTCTTGCCATCACTGGCATTGTTTTTTTTAAGGGCAGTCAGGATTTTTGGCAATCCCACTCGGATGTTCTGCAGATCCAGTGTGAGTGGAGCCCACCCAGCAAGAACAAATGAAATCACCCTTGTTCCTCACTGACTTCTTAGTCATTCTCAGACTTTGAGGAAGAAGTCAAAGGGGACAGGTGAATCATTCAGGAAATGTTTGCTTATTAACATGCTTATTTTACTGTTTTGTAGTTTAGCCTGAAAGGCTTTGACACAGCATCTGGTGTTCAGTGATGTCCTGCCTTTCCCCAGTGATGCTGCTGGATTGCTGAGGCACACAGAGGTCAAGAGACTGTCCATAAGGTCACCCAGTGACTTAATGCCTCAATTCAAACTCAGTCTCAGCATCTGATTGACTCTTGATTTTTTGTTCTAACCATGAGACCCACCCAAAATTAATTGGTGGGGAATTCAACGCTCGTTGGATTAAGTAGATCCTTTTATGTTTGTGACAATAGCATGTCAGTGTTTTCATAATGAATAGAGGAAATCTGGTACACAGCATCAACCCTTATAGAAGCATTCAGTCCTTATAGGAGGAACAAGCTTTAGAAACTCAAACAACCACATATACACAAATAAATGAGAGACTATCTTGGGACTATTCATTGATTCAAAGAAAAGTTTTCTTTGCTAATAGCTCTTGTGCTTTTGAGGCGTTTTCTGCTGTGACCAAGGTCAGTATAACATGGCAGAAATCACTCTGTGGTAGGAAAGGGCACTGTCAGTTCTGTTTTATATCTTTCTTTCTTTCTCGTTCTAAATCTTTTTAACTTCTGCCTTTTCAAAAAATAAATTTTACACCAAAGGTACGTCTAAAGTTCTTGCTAAGTCCTGAAAATGTGAATATTCAAAAATCGAGAACATGATGCTTCGTCTCAAGAAAAGAGTCTTTAAGGGACAGAAAATAGAGTACTCACCTTGATTTTATGTTTCACATGTTCCTTTTAGATGATATACATTTCCATTAAATGTTTTTATGTCATTCCATCAACAATCTGACACCATCCAGAACAAATCTCTAAAGAGAAGGTGATAAAACTGGAAGATTTTTTTATGAGTGGAGTTTCTTGAAGTCTGTTTTTAAGCCATTAGTCCCTTGAGGAAACCAGGGCTTCCAATCTTTGTAAAATAATGCATAAAATCATTGGATATTTATTAATTCTTATGTAGTAAATGCTTTCTAATTGTTAGTGTCATAGTTGGATATACACAGGAAAGAGTTTTTAGGGATGGGAGCTCATAAGAAGATGAAGTAATTTGAGATGATGGGGCATTTTTAGATCAACCAGCTCTCATAGAAGATAATTGCACAGGGTCATCTTATTATGTCAGGGAGATAATAGCTTCAATTGAGAATATTTGATTCTTTTGTAGGAGGTGTAGGTAATCTTACTTTTTGCATATTACTGTCAGATATCACCTTTTACTTCCACCTTTGATGGAGTCAGGAAGCTGAGCTCTGTTCTAGATTAATCTCATGGTGTAAAATTACCCCCCTGTAAACCATGAGGAATCTCATGGTTTTCTGTTTCTTCTGAAAATACTCCTCCTGCTTTCATAGGTTTTGAAAAGTGTGGGCATTTACAACTCTACCAAAACAAAAAACAACACAGCACAGATAGTTCTGAGGAGAAGGTATAAGAGAAGTTACCGTGACTGGTGACAGTCACATTGCCTAAGACTATTTTGAGAGAGCCTAGCTTACTGTAAAGATAATGGTGTCCAGTCCCCAGGCAGACTATAGCAGAGTTTCTCTGCCTTTGTATCTTGCTTTGACAGATATATAATTTTGATCATCTCTTTAAAATATTTATCTTCTGGTTTGTTTTCCACTGCAACCTGACCCTAAAACATAGTATAATTATCCTGCTTTTTAATGAGGTTAATTTTGGAGGCATATGATTAAGTTTTGGAAAGTTAGAAACATCTAAGCTTTGTGTATTCTTACATTATCAAAATGCACAGATCTTTTTTCCTCTTTAAATAAGCATTTTAAGCAGTTTCTCATTCAACTCTTTACTAGCTGTTTTAAAATGCTTGGGAATGGAATAGTGTGCCTGCAACTAAGTGGCAGCACTTGTCCTGGAAATGAAATTCACATTGCTAAAGTGTTTATGGAATACATGGAATGAGAGCATATAAATCACAGTCTCTCTATATATAGTTCAAAATCAGTCATTTCAAACATTGCAAGTATTACAACATGTTGTGCCGAAAAATAATGCACCATTTCATGAGGGCAGGTGGGACGGCACTGACAAAACTTTTACTGTGTGTAGCAAAATATCTAGCTTCACGTGCACCTAAATAAAGAATACCCTTGATTAAACTTCACTGTGAGCCTCTTTTAAAAAATTCACAGAGATCACTTCAAACAGCACTGAGACATTGATGGTTTGAAGATCATACACTCATGACTAGCTCTTCTTTAAAAAAGGGGGGAAATACAACACCATATTTACAGTAATAAAAATAACTAAATTTCCACAAAGAATGACTCAGACTGGGACAATTTTTTCTGTTCCAACTTTGGTAAAACTGTCAGTTCCGATCTTTTCATGAATTTGCTTTTATAGCAGAAAATGCAAGCAGTCAGATGAGATTATAATGATGTCTGTTCTACTGAATATATAAATGAATTATAATAATTTTTACTATTTCCAGAAATGGTGTAGAAAGACTGGCTTTGTGAATGCAGATCTTAGCAGCCATAACCAGATGGAAAGAAATTACAACTTTGACTAACCCAAAATCTAATGGGTAGAAAATGGAAATTATTTGTCATGAGCTTCATAGTTAAGACTCTAAAAGAATGAACTCCTTTGTAGACATAAATATATCTAGCTATGGCATTACTTTAAATAGCATAATTAGTTTATACTTTCAAATGAGAAGGTTCTGTATTCTAGGATTTGGATTCCCCTTATCTTTCATTGTTTTGTAAAAACAGACTGCAATTTCAAGTCAAGAATACCTGAAGTCAGCTTCCACATGCTGCTCCCAATTGCTGTTAGATAACTGTGTTCAACAGGAGAGTATTTGGCTTCTCACTGTACAGTACATAAATCTTATGAAATTGCTGTTTCAGTTTCTCTCTTTCCTTTGAACTCTTGAATGGAGGGAAAGAATTTCTTAAAGAGTTCAGTAGGAATGTCCCATTACGAGACATCAATCATCAAATGCCCATTGTACATGGAAAGTGAGGTGACGGTAATAAAATTGACATAACTAAGCAAGCAGCATCTGACCTTTAGGAGCCAGAGCTTATGATCAGAAGACCCAGTCTTCCAAACCTTTAGGAGTTAAGAGTTATCATCTCCCCCAAAAAATACCTCAGTAAATGAAGTGCTACATATGAATGCATGTGATAAAAGAGGTGGAATAAATTCTTCCCTGACCCTTAG
The DNA here is from genome assembly GCA_002844005.1 of Limosa lapponica baueri. NCBI lineage: Eukaryota > Metazoa > Chordata > Aves > Charadriiformes > Scolopacidae > Limosa > Limosa lapponica. The sequence goes on from KZ505698.1 coordinate 1,151,377, forward strand.
TAGGGGAGTGTTGACAGAACAGAGGTAGAGAGTGACTTTTGAAAGGAAGGAAAAAAGGAATGTATCTTTGGGTCTAGATGGGAGCAGCTGCTCCCCTTATCTTGCATCAGTGTTAGAGTAGTTGCTGTTCCTGCCATGTCAGCCAAGTCACAACACAGCATGCAATGCTGCCTGCAGTTCTTGCAAAGAAAAGGCGCAACGGGTACCGTCAAAATGTTGTATCCACAATGTGAACATAAATCTTCCTTGTGCTTTGTCAACCTGTTTGCTTTTGTCTACGCTCTGTTTTCCATGTAACATGCTGTCACTACCATATTATTCTTTCCAAGCTTGCCAGTCCTTCAAGTATTTCCAGGGCTGGTTAGAGGAGACAGAGCTACTGTGAGTTCTGACTCAGCAGCAGACCACTGAAATAATGCCCTTTTAGTGCTGTTTTTTTATTATTTAGTTACATCCTCCTGCTTTTCTGTTTTATCTGAGTCAGCACATACACAGCTGTTGTAACTGATTAGTGCAAACCAAAACATTCAGTGTTTCAAATCTTAGCAGAAGGTCTCCAATCATCCCTTGGAGGGATTGCTCTTCCCATTCACGTGTCACATACTTTTGCAAAAATGTGTGACCCTAGAGCAGGCTGTAATTGACTCTCTGCGCACATATTTTGCCAAGAAGACAAATGTTACATGTCCCTTCCTAAAGTTTTTGTGTAAAGTCATAATATTTACCTGGACTTTAACAAGGCCTTCAATACAGTGTCCCACAGCATCCTCCTGAAGAAACTGGCTGCCCATGGCTTAGATGGGAGTACTTTCCACTGGGTTAAAAACTGGCTGGAGGGCCGGGCCCAGAGAGTGGTGGTGAATGGAGTTAAATCCAGTTGGCAGCCGGTCAGAGTGGTGTCCCACAGGGCTCGGTACTGGGGCCGGTTCTCTTTAACATCTTTATCAATGATCTAGACGAGGGGATCGAGTGCACCCTCAGTAAATTTGCAGATGACACCAAGATGGGTGGGAGTGTGGACCTGCTGGAAGGTAGAAAGGTCTTGCAGAAGGATCTGGACAGGCTGGATTGATCGGCTGAGACCAATGGGATGAGGTTCAATAAGGCCAAGTGCAGGTTCCTGCACTTGGGTCACAACAACCCCATGCAGCACTACAGGCTTGGGGAAGAGTGGCTGGAAAGCTGCCCGGCACAAAAGGACCTGGTGGTGTTGGTCAACAGCAGGCTGAACATGAGCCAGCAGTGTGC